>VBVR01000945.1:0-37475 GCA_011638315.1 Tetramorium parvispinum | reverse complement strand
GTCGTTGATTGTTCGGGGACCGTTGAGGTCCGCACACACTTCGATTCCCTTCACCTTCTCGACAATCCCGATCGACCCGTCCCCTTGGTCAAGTTATATATGAAACGTGACGGTAGAGAACAGGTATCGCTGTTAATTATTTCATGCTTCTCTTGTATTGTTCATTTCTTTAGACGAATGCACGATGTATATATATATGCCGTACATTTATTAATCTCTTGAAAATAATATCTGATTTGTATTTTGTATTTTATCTAATACAGATTTGAATTTATTTTAAACGACTGTTTTAATATTAAAATAATATAATAATGCATAAAATGAATAGCAGTAGAGTGAGATCAATTGAAACTGTAAATTTCTACTTTAGGAAAGGAATAATAATAAATTATAGTGTTTGCCAATTTTTTAGTGTATTTTCGTAAAGATAACAGTTTGAAAATGTTCTTCCTTTTTTTTCGTTTCACGTCAGTTGAGTTCGATTTCATCCCCTGCGGAATCAATCGTACATATATATAAATATATATATATATATGTATGTGTGTGTGTGTGTGTGTGTGTGTAAGTTAAATCGAGATATGCGGGCTTCAATTTAGTCTCGGCTAGTCGGGATTGAGCCAAAAAACGACAGTTTTACGATGTAACTGGGACATGCTGCGAGCATCGAGTCGATGGCAAACATGGTCAGTTTGTCCGATCGCTTTTGCCCGACCATTTTATGGCGATTTACTCACGCAAATGAAAATACTTCGTTTGAACTTCGCGACGTGAGGCGTTTTTATTTTATTGCAACTGGGATACTTATATCATTCGATATGTTATTATAAATTATTTGTTATCCGGCATTTTTATTATTAACGCGTGCTGAAAAAAATTTGGATGAAAAAATGTATTTCTATTAGGAATTTATTAGAAATTATTTAATTTTATCGTAAAAAAATATCCAATTTAAAAATCATCTTGTATTGTTATGCAAATATCCTTATATATAATCTTTTTTAACGTTGTTTTATATAAGTGTAAAATATACTTTACGAGAAATATATGCGCGAGATGCTGTCATGTCTTTTGATAAAATTTTTTATTTAATTAAGTCTATGAAAATTTAAATCAAATATTATTATTTCTAAAAAATGATAAAACTTTGATGACGACGTATGAATTTATTACCAAGAAATATAATCAAAATAAAATTTCACGTCTATGTAGGATATTTTATTGACTAATAACATTTTTATTTTATATCATAATATTTTTTTAATAAAGTAACTTAATTTTTTATTTAATCATATCTGCTATAAATTCTTTATGGACGATCAATTTGCTCATAGCTACGTTTTTTCATTTGCCGTAGCCGTTAAAGTTCATACACGTTATTCTTTCTTCTTTCTGAAGCTCTGCCAGACGGTAGCAGATTGCTGGACGCAGGTATGAAGGTAAAAGAAAGGAAAGTTTGCTGACGCCGTGGTAGGGTCATGCAGGACACCTGCAGCGGCTTAATACTTTATGATAGCCTGTAGACTTACTCCATGACGATATTTTTTGCCAGAGTGGAAGAGGGAGAGAGAAAGAGAGCCGCAGAATTATTAAGGTTGTACAAAACAGCAAAAACGCTGAGCAGTTATCGGATTCGCCAGCGTTACTCCGTAAATTTGGTATCGCAAGAGAGACACAACGTTATTAGCAGAAGAAAGCAAAGTGCATACAACTAGTGCCAAAAAATATCTAAAGAAACAATATAATGAAAATAAAATATCCTTTTTAATGCCTTAGTGATGAAATAATAAATTGTAATGCAGATATTGTAATTAATTTAATAATTTCAAATTTTTGTTGAGAAAATATTGTTCTGAATAATAGCACGAAAAGATAACAAAGCCATAAATATCCAAAAACAATATGATTGATATAATATGATTTAAATGCTCGTCGTGTATTTTGATAATCCAGTCAATATTAGTCTTCTTTTAAAATTTTTCCCATTTTCATTAAATATTTACCGTTTTATCCAATGACGTTATCGTTACACATTTTTGTATCGATTGCTATCAATTGAATGATTGTTGTTGCACGTAACATTTGACATAATATTTACACTTTGTTTTGGTTCGAATGTAAACCCGCCTCTTTCAATACAGAATACACAATTAATTCATATTTCTTACTAGATTGTTTCAATAAAATTAATGTAACAAATTAAAAACATTAAGTTTAATCTTAGAAAAGAATTAATGCTGTGTAAATATTTTATGATATACTAAACTTTATTTATTTTTATATATCACTAATGTCTTTTAATAATTTTAGTTTTATTTGTGTATATTGAATTTAAAATTAAATTGTTTTTTTTTTTAAAGTAAATAAATAAGAAATTGGCTATATCTTAACAATAATAATAATCATATTAAAAATTATTTATATTTTAAAAATATACATATAGGTCCGTATTCAGAACACGTTTCTAAAGATTTTATCGTGTTTTTATGTCTTTTTATCCTTATTTTACATTTATTGGATGATAAAGATAGAATGACATAAAAACGCGCTAGCATTTTTAATGAAACACGTTCTAAATACGAACCATTGTATATAGAAATAGTCAAGTATGTGATAGGACAGTTAGGAATCTGTACGATAAATGGTAGAGCAAGTTGGCCCATTAGCTCAGTTGGTTAGAGCGTCGTGCTAATAACGCGAAGGTCGTGGGTTCGATCCCCCCATGGGCCAAATTTTTTTTTCTATAGAAAATTGTCATGTTTACATTTTAGAACTGTAACATAATTTTTTAAATGTTTTTTAACATTTTGATATGTTGAAATTAAAAATTAAATATAAATGTGATGTCTTCAGATTTTTTAATTAATATAATTAAATATTCTTCCGCTGCTTGGAAAGAAAGAGGAATGTGTAATTCTAGAATTTTTTATTTTCTTCGGTATCTATATATCCTTTTTTTTCTTATTGTGCCGCGACTACGTGCGCGACTTATCAAGCCGAAAAAAGTTCGACCAATGGTGGTCACGGTGCCCTGAACTTTGGAAGAAGTACGTGCTTGTGGTTGCGCAAAAAGTAGTGCACGAGGAGAAGGAAGAATTTGAGTTTCGGCCGAATACGGAGCAAGTTTCGGAACGACCTAGAACTCTAATTGAGTAACTTTTTCCAGTTCGACGCGGCTTGTTTGGCGAGGCGTTAATGGGACCGTTTTGGGACAGTCTTAGAGAATAGTAGACGTGGCTTTTGTAATAAGAAAAAGTTTTTTCGTTGAGAAAAGCAATAGACGTACCTTACTTACTCTTCTTCGTTTTGTAATTGTGATGATATCTATTGATCGTATATGGAATCTTATCCGCGCATATTTCAAGTAAAGTATTAAATGCAAAATCTTAGTTTTTGGAAAATTTACAATTAATATCTGTTTATATTTTATTAACCATTTTATTTTGTATATGATTTTAAGAAAAAAAATATTCCGGTACCGGGAATCGAACCCGAGCCTCCTGGGTGAAAGCCAGGTATCCTAGCCACTAGACCATACCGGATCTTGGTATGGCTCTTCAATTTGGTTGTGTACGTGGCTTTGTATAGGCAGTATGAATTATTTTAACATAATTTTAGGACTTTCATATTTCTTGGATAAAAAACCTAACATTAACGATTTATTTTCTCTATAAATTAATATTAATTTTATTCAATTAAAATAAATACAAATAAAATTTTACAATTTGATCTTTCATATTATAATATAAAGTATATTTGTACGTCGTAATTTATAATTTTCATAAGATATTAATATAAGTAGTATTATATTAGATAATAGTATAGTATATTAAAATAATAATAAATAGAGAGAGATAATATATCACTTATGCAATTGATAAAATAAATAATTGTATTTTTTACAAAGAAATTTAATATTTTTTATAATGCAAGGAAAATATGTGAATAAACACATTTAATAATAAATACATATTTGTTTCAACATAAAGTTACAAAGAGATAGAAAAAGGGAGGAGAAAGATGGGATGATATAATAAAAATTAATTAACAACTGGTCTGTGAATAGGCGGGCAACTCTGGCCGGATAGTCGTAATAATGCTAACAGGACAACGCGTGGAGGTAACCTGTGATCCTCAAAAGGTCACCGCCGGGGATTTATTTCAGGTAAGCTCATTAGCAAAGAATTAAAGGGCATTAAATTCGTTCATTTTTTATGAATAATTATGAAATAATGCACTCTTCAAACAAAATATGAATAAGAAAATCAAACATAGCTTATTCAATATTCTTGAAAGATTATTAATGAAAAGATTATCTAGATCCCTGATGAAATTCTCCAAAGTTTAAAGTTCAATTTAAAGTTCAAAGTTCGAAGATTCGTAATTTAAAATGTTTAAAAATGTATTAATTTTCATTTGTTCTGTCTTTATAACATGATTATTATTTCATTGACAATCATTTGCAAATGACATTTATTTATCTGCATTTATTAATCAATCATAGGACTATAATGATCATTGCTTTCATATTATCAAATTTATACATATGATATATTATTAATCCCAAGAGAATAAAGAAACAATAAACATCGTTCATTTCAAACAATATACTTAAAAGTGGCAATATAAATAAATTAATCAAATTATTGAAATACTTTAAAAATCAATTTTCGGTAATATTCTTCAAATGTATTATCACATTTCGTATTATATCATATTTTATCACATATATCTTTCCTCGCAAAATTTTTTTCATTGAAGTCATTCCTGCCAGAACGTTAATAAATTGTATTATCAATAAGTAAAATATATATAGCGTCTCGTAAGAGCATCGTGAAAAGTTATTTTTCTATTTGTTGCGCACGTGGAGGAATGTATCCTGCCTATATATTCTGACAAAAATTCTTTAAAAAATATACTTTGTCCGCTAGTTCTCGAACGGAACTGATTCCATCATAATGCTCGCGCGACGGTGGCCTCTCAAAGCCACACTTAGGCCGCGAAAGCCAAGACGTGGCCGGTTGTTTACGAGACCACAAATTCCGGCGTGAACTCGCGAGAAGTTCTGGCGAGCCGCCAAGCCTAATCATTATATACGACAGATCCACAAACCGCGAGTTATGTGATCTCGACGACAAACGTATCTTGCAATTCCTTGTTCCATAAAAATCTGTTTCAACATTTGTTCACATTGTTCCATCCAACATTACAGAAAAAAGGAGAGAGATACTTTCCTCGTAATATCAATAAAATTACGAATGAAAAAATGTCAATCGAGAATATTATTCTGAATCATTTGTAGGAACGTTAAAATTTAAATAAAATTATATGAACTTTAAAGTCTTATAATAAATAAAACAATTATATTATTCCACTACATTTTAATAGTTAGTACTCTTAAAGTTTTTATAGCTTAGAGGTATACCAGGCTTCTTTTTTATGAATGCTGAAATACAAAAGTGGAGCGAGGGAATTTGTTGGCATTTTTATTTCTAGTCTAAAAAGGCAACTCTCTGTTTCAAGCTCGCAACTCTTCCTGTCGTTGTCTATCTGCCATTTAATTCAAGCTTGTAAACGTGACCGGAGTATTTTATCATGCAATTTTTAATAAATAGTCGATTTACAGAGCGCCCGAAACTCGACAGCTCACTGAGAACTTCCAAATTGGATTACTCCTGCAAATTCGCGCCAATAGAAAATTACCTCTGCGGTAGAAATGCGTATCGTGTCGCGCTATAATAATCTTTTAAAGCAATCAAATGCACACCCGTGCTCTCTGCATTTAATTGCTTGTCTCGCATAATAATTCCATG
Organism: Tetramorium parvispinum; assembly: GCA_011638315.1. Classification (NCBI taxonomy): domain Eukaryota; kingdom Metazoa; phylum Arthropoda; class Insecta; order Hymenoptera; family Formicidae; genus Tetramorium; species Tetramorium parvispinum. Next base: position 31,665 of record VBVR01000945.1, on the reverse strand, counting down.
ATAAATCATACTTTATGGACATTATTTTAGCTTTTCCTCTCACATGTCTTACATTGCATAAGTATGTACTTAGAAATACTAGTAGAAAATAAAGAAATAGGTATTAAATTTATGCAAAATACAAATATGTATCAATATGTATCAATATCCTATCAGTCTGCATTAGAAATTAATATAGCAAATAATTATATAATTATCTTTACGTCCAAAAATCAACATTTGTTCATATAACCATCGTTTTATCCGTGGTATTAAAATTAAATCAGTTAAACCAATATATATGGACTTATCTATTCTTAGACAGGTCTATAATATATACCGTTTTACATATGAGTTACGCAAATCCTTTCAGGCTATTGTTCAGGCGGAAAGTCTCGACGAAAACTTTACCCTAGGATTGGCCGTGCTATTGGCCGGGGATTTTGCGATGTTACCACCTGACACGAAATTAAATAAAGTCGCACCACCGGGATGGTTAAGCAGCGGTAAAAGCAAAGGTTTATTGGGTCTACCGACTAGTTTCATGCTGTATTTGCGGCTCCGATTCTTCCTGCCGTCTCTTCGTGGCATCAGGTTCGTTCGAATTATCAATGTCATTCAATTCGTCTTAATTCATTCGTTTTATCTTAACTTGCTCATACCGTTTTCAGAAGTTGGATATCAAAGCATCTGCTATATCTGCAGATAAGGCGATGTATACTGGAGCAGCAGCTGGTCTGCTCGTATTCCGAATTAATCAATTTGACGGGCCTCGCACTTCAAGCTGAATTCGGGAACTACAACGTCAACGTGAGTTAACGAGTCATTCATGTGATGCGCGCTATTTGAAATGAGATTACCGTCACAATATAGGATTACAAAATGCTCAAAAATGATCGTTAAGCTCTAAATAATAGAGATTAAGAGAAATGAGAGGCTGTGACACCATAGATAGAGAATATTTGCGATTTTGTAAAAGGATTCTTCTACTATGGAACACGGTTAACTTTTCTACTTCACAATAAGACTTACAAATTTGCATATGTATATGTGAATCTAACGACTGTTAAATTCAAAGATTTCAAGGTTTTCTAAAATGATGAATTTTAAAATTTAAGTAAAATATATTAAAAAACTAAATACTGTACGATATATTCTAGAATTAACATCATCTCTTGCGTATGTCAATATTTTCTATAACTTTTTTATTTCTAACTATAACTATATAATATACATAATAGTATTACATATTCCATATACATATATAATTTCTAAATGCTATAAATTCGACTATTAAACTACATTTAGCTATCGATATTGGAGATTAATAGTTGAGTCAGTCTCAACAGCTTAAACGAATAATCAATGAGTAAAGATGTTAATTTGATATGTTGTGACAGAATTGACAATAATTCTGTCATAATCCCTATGCGACTTCTCTGCTTCATCAGAGCTATTGTCCCGTAGGAGCACGGCTGCGGGGATTACTTCCTTCTCGAGCACTACGTGCCGGAATCCTTGATATTGAGCGCGGACCGGCATCAATCGCAACCCTGCGTCGACGCCGATACACTTCGGGCGCAGCTACACCGCGCTCACCGCGACCGCCGTGGTTTGGACTCGAACAAAGCCGAGGAGATGTTCATAACTCACGCGCAGTCCCTGCCGGATTACGGTTCGCACTATTACATCGCCACGGTGGATTCAAAGGAGCTAGAGAAACTGATGGTGCGGCAGAGAAAGAGGAAGAGCGCCGTGTCTGACAACCACGATGTCGTGTCGTCGCACGATGGTCCGGGAAATACTTATCGTCAGGAGAAACCTGCCTGGGAGACTTGTCCCGCTTATGGCAGAATCGGGATTCCGCGATTAAGTTCTCGTGAAAATGTGCCGACGATACCCTACTCGGATGAGCACGCGAAGAACGCAGGTTTACGCCGCGAGGAACCGTGCAATAACAATAACAACAATAACAAAAGCAACAACAATAGTATCAATAACGTTAACGGTAATAACAGTAAGAACAGTAAAAGCAGCAAGAGAAAAACGGAGAGCAACGTGTGGCTAGCGATACATTCTCAAGGCTTGAAGCTGCTAGAGCGAGGAGGCGAGCCGAGGGAGAGAACGGAACTGGCCCATTTTCAGTGGCGGGACGTGCAAACATTGAGTTACAGCAAGAGTTGCTTGGTCGTATACAGCAAGCTGAATGGAAAACGATGCAAGTTTAAACTACGGATGGATCATCGAAAGTAAGTTTGCTCGTTACGATTTCAATGACTGATCAAATATCTTTATAATAGAGTGCCAGCGGGCACTCGAAGATATGTATCGAGTGTCTCACTGTCCACTTCCATCTATCACTTACAAATAACGATCTTTGCATAAAATATCTTTCCATTTTCTAGAAGTTACTTCGCCTTCAAGCTCACCTCCCTGCATCATCAATTCTTCCTTAGACTTCGCTCGGAACTCACGTCGCTTCAAGGCCTCGCTAAAGGTACACGTGCTCTTTCCTACCGATTAAGCTTGCTAAAATGTTTAAAACTTGAACTTTCCGCGAAAGTTACGCGATAGGAAACTACCTAAATTGTGACACTTTGCCGCACGGATTTTGATCTTTCTCTTCGATGGAAATTTTCTTGAAACATAAATATCACAGAAAATTGAATCGAAATTCAAATGAAATTTCAGCAAACTACAACGATTATGTTAATAATCTGACAAAAACTATTAAACACGAAAATTTTTTTAAAATCTAATATTTTAATTACTACTACTAATTTCTTGATCTATGGCATTTTTTAATTTTTGTTATATTTTATCTTATAAACAACAATTAATGTAAATAAAATTTAATAAAAATTTATAAAATGTTATCTCTTTAAAGCATATAAAGATACTTAGAATAAAATTAATATATATTGTTTTTTTAGATTTTGGAGTGCCCCTCATGGAAGCGAAACCATCACCATTAAAATCCAAAATTGTCGACAGTAAAACTAAGATAACGATCGCGAGTGCGGTTAAAATGCAGCAGAGAATAAATTATCCGATGCAACTGGAAGAATATCAAAATAAGGAGAATGAAAATCCTCAGAAAGATGCAATTGTAGTGACAACAACGAAGGATGCTGGTCGCGAACCCGGTTTTTATTCGTCCGAAGAAGATGTGCTTTACGCACAAGTAAATGTGCGATTAGAACCAGAGGGTCAATCGCGAGACACAGAAGAAGAATCGGAGAGAGGCTTAACGACACCACACAATATCTTGTTGGAACCCAAAGAAATGAAATCAGAACACGACAAACTCTACGGTTGTCCCGGTCTAGACAATGAGGCTGAAACGGAATGTACGTATTCACTCCCAAAAGTTATATCGAATAACATCAACCAGCTAGAGAAACCTAATAACCCTGAAGAACTGTACGCCGCCATTAATAAAGTTCGTCTATCGGGAAAAAGTAAATTTCCTGTTCCGGATGAAGTTTGGAATGTGCCGGATGTCAAAAAGACATTACAAAAGGTAGCGTGTTATTTACATTATAATTATTAGTATATTACTTACATTATATATACATTAATTGTTTACTATTCTCTCGTTACTATTAGAGTACATCTAACAGCAGATTCTATTCAAATTTCCTGTTAAACTTTCAACCTATTTATTTTCAAAATATTTATTTTTCCGTTTAATAAAGCGATATTATCATTTTAGATGAAAGCAGCTAGTTTACCGAATTACGGTGTACCGAGGCAGTCGGGTGGTTTTCGTACACCTAGCTTGCCGCGTCGATTGGGTGTGAAAATGGGAACACGAGCGATCTACAGCAGCTTGGTCCAGAAAGATACCGCGCTTACCGACGACACGGAATCATTGTCTTTAAAGTCTGATACCGAATCATCTGTACAATCGCTATCAGCACACTCTATTGAATCACCCATGCCAGAAGCGTACGTGCTGAGTAAGTAAAATATATTTTACGAATATCCACACAAGTAAAAATTACTCATACAAATGAAAATAATTTTAATTGCTTCGCTTCTATTTTTTAATATTATTCCTAACATTATGATCTTCCGGATATAACGAATTTTACGCATCGAACAATTACGCGCGTTTCGACACAAAAATATTCTCATGAATTTTTGTAAACTTTAAAACACCTTCAAGTTTTTATTTCTAAACAAATTAAAGATATTTGAAGCGCTGTTTTGCCATTGCTGTGGGCAGACAATTTTTAGCCACTTTTATTCTATAAAAATTTTATGCACTATTTACATTTATTACAAATAGAGATAAAAATTTTATTTAAAATCCGTTTGCTTTTTACTTCAACAGATGCCGATATACGAACCGACGATGAAACGTTTCGGATCCCGGAAGACGAATCGATATCCACATCCTTAATGGTTCGTTTGGAAGAACTATCGTTTGCCGAGGAACGAATTTTGCATACGATCAAGTTGGAACGCGGCCACGGTGGTAGCATAGGTTTGCAAGTAATGGAGGGTAACGACGGTGGCGTTTATGTTCAGGCAGTCTCCGTTGGTGGATCTGCCGATATGGCCGGAAACGTAAATAAAGGTTTGTGAAATATTCATATTTTTTCAAAATAAAAGTATCTAATTCATTCACAGTAGAGATCATAGTTAAAATTATAGCTAATTGCAACTAACGAATTGAATAAATCGAAAAAAACGATGATATAATGACAGAAATAAATAAATTAATTCAAATTAGAAAATAATATAGATATAAATATAACTAAATGTACAAAAATAAATATCTTTCATTAAATTTTTCTCAATAGGTGACCGGATCGTAGCAATAAATGGGCAGAATCTGCTGAATCTTCGTTACGAGGACGCTCTGAAGATGTTGCAGAGCTCGTCTGAAACGGTGGAGTTGGTTCTTTCGCAGCCCGCTATTCGAAAAAGCACGGAATCGAAAAATGATCAGGGCCAGAGCTCTGTAGAAAACAATTACTTACAGTAAGTACTTCAACCGATATGATTAATTTAAGAATTAAAATTTAAGAATTAAAATAATGGACAATGTCTTGCAAAAATGAATTTACTTATTAAATAATTTCGGATATGTAAATCAGATTTAGGATGTAACATTGTTCCCTTTCGATTAAATAATTAATATAATTGATTATTTTTGAATTTTTACACAGTACAAATAAAAATCTCGCTGTATCCGCAATGATTAATTCTTTTGTTCTCTACATCGTTCACAGTGACATTAAATTCGACGTGTCGTCGGAAGCGGAAACATCTAGCATGATGAACAAGTGGATCATTCAAAAAACTACAGACGTAGCATCGGTGCAAAATACTTCAAGCGCATATAGCAGCGCCGCATCCAGCGCTATGGGCAATCATAATAATGCCAACAGCCTATACATGACTGATTTCGTTGACAATAACACCTTAAGATCTGCCAGCATGTTGCTATCTATAGAAGATTTCGACGTCAGTAGAACAAGTCGCCAAGTTTTCATTTAGGTAAGTGACATATACAAAATTCACGTATATATCTCATATTTAAATATAAAGTTTCATCAATATAAAACTTCTCGTGACATTATTACTTATTACATTTTCCACTATTATTATTCCGTCACACAGAACATTCTATTTGCGAAAAGACTATTATCTCTACTAGACCATACATGACCGTGCCAAACATACAGTAGCACTTGCCCTAATCTAATTGTTGTTATCCATTTAGCGAAGCCCTTGTCGGAGCTAGCGAAGTTCGTAATTCTTGTTCAAATTGAAATTAATAGAAAAGACTTCAGGAATAAGAAAGAATTTATTTAATTATTCAATAAATCTAAAATAATTTTATAAAATAAATATTATATTATAAAATAATTTTATAAAGTAGTATATTTATTAATTAAATCTGTTTTTTTTAATAAATTAAAGATTAAATAATATACATAATATATGCTTATATATATATATTTTTGTACAATATATTATAATAAAATACATTGAAATTTTTTCGATCCTATCATGTTTTGCATCTGTTTTTAATGGAATTACATCTAGTAGGAAATTAAAGCTTGGCAATGGTATATAGGCATTGGTATTAACCGTGTAACAAGAAAGGGAAGTCTGCATGTCATTTCTAAGGAATCATCTTTAGTATGTCTCGGACAGTCTAACGCTGTAGTTACCCTCTCGCGTTCACATTCTGGATTCAACTGTTCGCGTCCATTATATTTATATCATCATTCGTATTATGTATAATTGTAAGATTCGCAAACGTTACAGTAATATCACAAATAATGTTTCACCAGCTTCTATCAAAACTAAAGAATTTTTCTCTAAGGTCCAATATCTTTTTCCATGGCAGATAACGGAAATTCGACCGAACCACCTGTGCCACCACGGCGAACAAAACGTAAGGTCAAAATTGCACCAATCGAACTGTTGGTAACGAGTAGAGCTGCAATAGAAACCACGAACGACGTCGCGAAATCTCAGCAAAAACGTCCGCCGCTGCCGCCTCTGCCGGAAAAATGTCGACGAAACAATTCTGGATATCTCGAAAACCGCCAGCCGCAATGCGACACCGCGGTGACCTGTCCAAGAGTCAAAAGCGAGCAACACTATCGCGAGAGTCGCGTCATCGAAACTGCGTCAAAGGTGACCGAAGCGAAGTCTCATGACGATGCGACATCCGTGAGAGACAACTCGCCGACGAACAACAGCGCAAACGATGACCCAATTCCGAAGTCAATCGTACCAAAACCGTCGTTTTTCTCCTCCGCCGATGCCGCATTGTCTAAGCGAAAAGCATTCGACAAATATCCATCGCTCTTTTTCACTCTGCACGATTTCGAGAATGTAGTGTCCAATACATGGAACAGAAACGATTCCGAGATTCACTCGAAAAACTTACACGAGCAAGAATCGTCGAAAGCGCATACGTTGGATGACGATAATATTTGTTTTCGCGTGACGACAACGAATCTTCCGTTCGAGAAGTGTTTAGACAGATGGAGCGACCCTTTCGACGACGATGACTTTATTCCGAAGTTTGATAATTATCGATTTGAAGACAGCACGAATGAAAACCATCGAATAGATGACAAGAGATCGTCTGGTCATGACGTTTTCGAGAATAATGATTCAAAATGTCGCATAGGCACGAAGGTACGATTTATGATCGAATCGTCAAACTCTTCCCCGTCCAAACGCGACCCTAATGTAAAAATCAGTGTACCGTGTGACAGTTCGCGGAGCTATGAATCCGTTCTTGGCGATGAACAAGCCGGCGAACAAAGCGTCGTTTCTTCCGTGAAACTGACTAAAATCCGAGAGGAATTCGCGGACATAAAAGATTGCTGTGACAATACGCGAGATAAATCATACACGTCGAGTGTCGAGAAAGGAAATTCTGCAATGGCGGAAGACGATCCACCGGCGGGCGCAAACAAGGTTGACACGAAATTAAAGACGATTCCACAAATATATTGTGATGATAAAAAGAACGATGGTAATTGCGAGAAAATTTGCGAAAAGGATTCTGATTTGATATTGTGGAACGTGCAGGCTAGGGATGAAAATTTTAAAACCGAAAAGAAAAATATAATAAGAATAGCAAAGAAGAAAACTATCACAAGCAAAGAATACGATACAAAACAAATAGATCAAAGTAATACTTTGGAAGCCGTAGAGAACGTTCGTGGTTTTACAGATAAAAGTTTAGAAACGGCTTGCGGAATTGAAGAAGCGACGAAAATAACTCAAAAAAGAATACACCGGAAAGAAAAAATGTTTTTGAAAAAAAGTAACGATGATATCAAAGAGAGTGTTGCCAAGAATGAAGAATTCGATGAATCACCTCAAATATTTTTTAACGAATGCAATAACAATGAATCAAACAAGAACATTTCTACTGATGATTTCGTAAACAAATCGGTCCAAATCGAGCAAACTCGAAGACTTCCTGAAGAAAATAAGGAAAGAAACAATTCTTTCGTGGATTCCAAGAATAATCATGAAATAGTTTCACCATCGGAAGGAAATTTCGTAAAGAATATTCCTGTGAAAGTTAGACGAAATTCTTTTTTAGAAACTATGCTATCTGACGATTTAACAGATATCTCGATTAATTGCTCGGTAATTTCTGCTACAACTTCAACAAGTATTAATAAAGAATTGAGTGACCCTAATAAATCACCAAATAAAATTCAGGAATTAGAAACAGATATCACGGTAGAAACTGAACATTTGCATGATTTCTGTAATACAACAGAAATAGATATAAAGAATGAAAAAATTTTTAAAAACTCTGAGAAAATGGGAGAAAAGATCGTCAATATTACAAACGGGAAGTTAACGCAATCAAAAAATAAAAATGCCAGTGACGTAAAGAATGACGTGCTGAATGAGCTTCTTTGCAATTTTAATAACATAAAGTTAAAAATAGTGAGTCCTGAAAATAAGAAATCAATGACAAAGATAAAAGATGACGAAAATATTTCTCACGCGATTGCGATTAATAATAGAATTTCTAAAGGAAAAGAGAATGCATCTAAATTTGAAAGTTCTCGAAATGCCGTTTGCAGCATTCCTTTAAACACCAAGGCTATAGATAATACAATCGTTGAGGAAATCGTAAAAGAAGATCTCAAAAAAATGAAGATCGAGGAAAAGCTTCAAGACTTCAAGAACAACATTCCAGCAATTGGCGAAAAAATTGCAAAGAATAAAAATATTGAAATTGAAAAGCCCAACAAATCATCTTTCGATATCCAAAATAAAATTGTAAAGGATTATTCCGAAATGAAGATCAGTAAAAATTCTTCAGATATCAAATCAAAGGATGTTAATATAAAAATGAGGAGCGAGAAAATATCCGAAGAGACAACAAGTGTAGTCCAACTCGATCGAGAGCCTAAAAAATCGCAAAATATTCGCACCCCTAAGACGATACTTAAGAAAACTCACGTTGAGTGCGAGCGGCAGCAAGCGAACGAATTCCAAAAGAGAATTCCCATCGGAGCACCAGCGACAATGAACAAGATTTTCGATAGTCGAGAGTTGAAGGCGATCGTGAATGCGACGCGCAAGAACAGCCTGGAAAACGGCAGAAAGTGCGAAAAAGCTTCGAGGGAGATTCACACTCGCGGCGAAGAAAAGACTGACGAAGTAATCGCGGACGATAAGGCCGATGATGATCGAAAGAGGATCGCGAATCGGTCGGCATTAGCATTAGTAGAAGATACGATGAGTAGAGGCGATAAGTGTGCCATAGCTAGAAAAACTATTTCCGTAAACCCTTGTAATAATAATGACAATAACAGGGCCGTAACACCCGTAGCTAACGTAAGTAACGACCAATCGTTCCGCGACGTTGTAACGATAACCCCGGGTAAAGTTAGGAGTTTCGTTAAGTATTACGAGATTCGGGGCGACACGACGATCGTCGAGAGACATTCTAAAATTAACGATAGGGAGAAAGTAGCTAGGCGTAAGTTTACGAAGAGCCAAGCGGTGCCCATTGCTATGAAAAACTCACAGCGGCCGGAAGTAATAACGAAGGAAATGAAGGATAGAGACAGGAGCGTTAAATCAAACGACTGCAACCTTTCCAAAACGTTATCCGACAAAACCCAATCTTCGACGTTCGCCCCAAAGGTCCCGGAAGAGCCTCTCGACAATTTAGTACGTAAGACGACGGAAATGGAATCGAAAATGGAGTATGAAAAGAGCGGCTCGCACATGTCCGATAAAGAGACACGTGCGTCGTTCATTAAGTCCGACGCGAAAAAGTCGGTGCAATTCTTAGGCGGCTTCACTGTAATTCACTCGGAAACTTTCGGTAAGGATAAATCCACGGGGACTGTTGCGAGCCGCGATACAAACACGTTGAGGAAGAGGAGAGCCCCCGGAGTACCACCGTCGCGGAATTGCGATGATCACCAGAAGCTTGTTCGCGAAATAGCGAAATCGGAAAAACCGCCGAACGTCGGAAAAGATCCCCTCCGACCACAAGAGGCCGTTACTCAGGTCAGTAAAGCAAAATTCTAGTTGTATTATTTAATAAATCATTAAATTTCTTTAAATTTCTCTAAATTTAATTGTTATATCGTTTATCATCTATAGTTTTTATACTTCTTGATTACATTTTATATTTCATAAATCATTCCAATTAAAAAATCTTGGACAATTCAGTAAATGCAATACTTTCATAATTTCATAATTTTACTCTAAATTAAAGTTTTATTCAAATAATATGCACTTACATTAAAAAATAAACTCGTATTATGTATCTAAAAAATAAATTCATTATTCTTTCCTTTTCAGATACATGCAGTAGCCGATAACACACAAAATTCAGGTATTAATCGCTTCGTTTTAAAACCAGAAACCCCACAGCTCGTATTTTATTGTACTATATAAATAACACACGTAGCCTTTACGAGTCGTTGTTGCTCCGAATCTCAACAAAATTATCGCGTGTCGAATTCCTGCGGAAGCACTTTGATTTTCGCTACCAATTGAAGAATAGATTTTACAACGCTATATAATTCCTGCCACAGAGTAATTTCCGCTTGTTAATGTACATTGCTTGTTATAAACTTTGTATATGTATGGATTCAGATTTTATCTCAAAGACAAAGTCCGATTCTTTATGTAAAACTTTATGTAAAATGTTAACCTCTACTATTTACGTTCTGTACATCATCATGAAACTACAATTTTATGTTTATATCATGTGTATTCATTATATAACAATTTTAAATTTTGAAACTACAGTACCGATTTTATCTATTGAAATTAATTCACTTAGGTGAACGTCAGTCACGTGTTCCGATAAGTGAGATACGCCACGCGCGTAAATCCGGTTCCAATAAGCTGGTCGGGCGCATCCCGATAAAAGCGACGAATGGATTTGCAATGACTAAATTTTCCGTGTGTTCGAAAAGGATTCGAGGATCGCGGTGAATCGCTCGGTAAACAGACCGCTCGCTACTCTAGCACGCGTGCTTTAACTGCAACGCGGTCTGGATATTTCCGACCGTGAACGAATTTCGTCGATTTACGGAAAAATACTTGCACGATACTTTCTTTTCCGCCAAGCAATTGTTCGGTTCGTGACTCGTGAAATACTTCACGTTTTCTCGGAAATACACTGATTTCTTTCTTTTTATTTCAATTTATAAACTGATATGGAATTATTTCTAGTATAATATAAGTATAATAAACACAAAATTTCTATGTGTGTATAAGATTTTTGCAATTGTGTTTAAAGAATTAATTGAATACAAAGGCATATAAATAACATATGATATAAATAACTAAAAGAATCTTTAAACGCATTTATCTAAAACGTATATATTACACAAACATTCACATATCATTATAAATTTGATATTTTTTTAAATCAAATAATATGAAAACGGACTTTGTCTTACAATTAGATGACGGACTCAAGGTAAAACTGCGAGTATACTATTTTATATTAAAAAATAAAAAGTATATTGCGCATAAAAGAAGTACACGCGCAATTATATAGAAGCTGTAAAAATTCGCCTCGTGTAGATCTATTCTTCCCTTGGGAGCTCCGTGTACCGTTAGTTTTGAGCACTGCGAATATTTTAGATATATATTTCTGAAAGGACTGCTTGTAGCTCTGTTATTGTCGAGATCCTTGTGAGTTTTCGACACGGTGTATCAGGAAAATCGCGCTATATTCCATTGCTCTAATTTACGTGGATAGAATAACAGCGAAATACACTTGTTGCGCCATTTATGTTGCGCATGTGTGTCTCGGTATGTTCATTTAGTCCAGGCTGGTCCAAGGTAAGATCAAGGACTGGCAAGGACTTCAGAAATAACTTAAGTCTGAATATGACTACATAGGTTTAAAATACTTGGAGATACAAAACACCGCGAAAAGTATCTTTCGTAGACTTCAGTTTAACATGTTGAGTCATATCTCTCATTAATTCGCCTTCAAATGAAATAATCGACAGAAAATGGAATAAAAAAATAATGTGTAACTAAATTGAAATATAAAAATACGCAACAAAATACTTTCCGCAATAATAAATATTATTTTATTTCACTGCAATAGAACTCATCCTCTTTTGAACGTTTTTTAATAAATTCATATAACAGTATTATAACATAAGATGCTTATTGCGTATAATCCTTGTTTATCAAGTTTTTATCTGACCAGCTTACGCAATAAGGATTCAGAGCGTCACGAAAGTACTTTTTACGGTAATGCGGTAATACGTGATATAGCAATTTTCTTTGAAAAAAAAAAACGTGCAATTTTGCGATAAACGAGACGTAATGCGCCTATAATTACATAATAGTAGTTCTGTTGACTTACTGTAAGTATTATGATTTATCGTACGGGCGAGTGCATCTGCATTGTGCGAATTAAAAGCGACGTATCTCAGTTAGCCATATTGGAAATGCTTGTTGTACGTTTTAGTATTATTATATGCATATATATATACATATACAATACTTGCTACGCGTATTATTATCATATATAACTACATGTATACAATAAATGTAAGTATTATTACGCGGTGACGATTCTGTAAAATGCTATGTGAGCAATCTCTCCGTTGATTATACGTACATTTTATGTAACGTTAATTGACATATAGATAGATTTATTCAAATGCAGATTTCACACAGATGCATTCTGAAAAAAAAAATGCATTTTCTGTTTGAAGAGAGCAATAAATAAATTTTAGAACGGCGGTTCCTTTTTAACGTCGCTTTCGTACATCAGACGGTGATATACAATAACAGTTAATTTTAATATAACCACCGAAGTCGTTTTATGATTATCTTTGTTGATATTGATAGCATCATAAAGTTGCGCTTTAAATTATTTCTGCTAAGTGAATCCAGTATTTACAATAAACTTTTTTTATTAGCAAATATCGTGATAATTAAGACGTCACGTGCAGAGAATATCCTGTACATTCAACGATATCTGGCAAAAAGAGCTAGGAGACTTGTTAGAAGTAACACATAGAATAAAAGCGAACACGCAAAGGACTAATCTAGAACAATTTCATCATTCTTTTTCCTGGCTGCACTTTTTAGGCACAAAGGACATTAATAGTATTTTATAATATTTAAGAGAGATTTATATATAAATGACAAAACCATATATGCCAATTTCTACATTTGGCTATACCTGGTGATGCAATTTGTTGTCAAACTACACAACTCTCGTTTATATTCGTTCAGATAGATGTAATTCCCAGTACAGTACGTTTATATTTCCGCTAAATGCTAAAATAAATTATTATTTTTTATGCTGTATAAAAGTTTTTCTTCCATTTGCCAATCCCGCCGAAATTCATTACTTATAATATCACAAATTTATTTTGCAATTTTTGTTATTTCTTCAGAATGTAATTTATTTTACATGTTTGTTTAAAAAAGGAACTACACTACATATTTCGAATAAAACTATTTATATCTAATAAAATATGTCTTTATTGCAGGCTTTGCACCTAGAAATAGTATAAAATCTGTTTTTCCCGCTACAACTGCATTTTGCTCAGAAATGTATGCTCCAATGCAATATGCTAAAAATAATCCCTGGGTATGACTAAAGTGACAATTTCTGGCAATTATACGTCTCTTGACTCATCTCTCGCGACTTATATAAGCATGCTGCTTAACGGCTTGCGACTAATTGGTTAATGACACGCGACGAACTTTATCTCAGCGTAAATATAGAGACATTGCGTGATTTCTACTCCAATTCTATTAATCCTAATCATTCTGCTTTCGAACCAAAATAAGAACACTCGTCTCATGACAGATAATTATCGAACCGAATTTGGATCGACATGTTGAACAACGAACGCATAGATTCCGAAAGAACGTATATGGTACGTTTCCTTATCCGAATTTAACACGGCGCGATGTTACGAGAGCACTCTGCGATATCGGGGGCACGTTGGATAAAAATAAAGAGCCTGTTACGAGCAACCGAGCAACGCATGAACCAGTTTGACGCGGTCGCCGCATCGCGAATCGGCGTCGAGTACATTCGATCGTAAAAGGATACCGGCCAATTTTTTATTCATGACGCCTGACATCGCACGACGCGCATTTCTCCGACGCTAAAATATTCCTCAACTCGCAAGCGATTCACTTCACGAAGGCATTCGGTTACACATACCTGGAGGGATGTGCATGTTGAATTAAATATTCTCTGTATGTAAAATACGAAATGTAACTCGCGAATCGCAGAAGGTACGCGCTCCTAAGCAGCATTATGTGGATCTGGAAGTATTATGCTAATCCGAAACTTCGGCTAGAGCGAAACTTACCAGAATTGCGTCACATACTACGCAATGTAAATTTTCAAAGTTTAAATATTTTTAACTTGCGAGTGAGCACGAAATTTCCATTCAGAACGATTTCTATCGCGACATCCAGTTTTATGATAGTTGCAGTTACTGGTTTTGATGTGCGTAAAAAAAAGACATGAAAAGTGAATCAAATTGACAAAGCAATACAGCATGATCCTGCTGCACACATGTGAAGCGTGTAGACAACACCTATGTTCGTCGAACTACCGACGATCGATCGTAAACAAATTTCTCTCGGGGCATTGATCCATCCTTGAGATGCATCGATTGCAGCTGTTGGCCGACATCATCGTCTTGATCAACCCGCGTTTGGCAGGAAATGTGTATACAGGGTGTCTCGAAATAATAGCTATTTCTTTTATCTATGAATTCTTGAAAATTTTCAACTTGTATTAAATTTAATTCACAGTTACATAAAGATTAACGTTTCTTCATTTACATCGTGCAAGCTCGTTTATTTACAATACAAAACTCATCACTTGCCCATTGTTGATTTCTCGGCATTCTGATGCAAAACAAAATTCATTTAAATAATTAGAGTTTATAAATAAAAGAAATAGCGAGTACTAAGCCATCCAAAATTCGTATTACACATCGTAGTGTTATTAAGAATAGAATTTAAGTTTAAATATAGTATTTTTAAATTTGTGAATTTTTAATTAATCTAAACCTACTATTTTCAAGCAATACATGTTTACAACGTCAATCTGATTCATAAACTCAAGCGTAGAAATTATTTAATTTACTTTCGATTAGTAAAAATGATATATCCTGAGTATTGCTTAGTAATACGAAGATACTTTATGGAATGATAAAAGACATGAAACATTAAATTTATACAATCATCTTCAAGAGCTTACAATACTTAAATCCGCGCACGTAAAGAAAACTTTACAACTCTTTTAAATAATGTTGTGTTAGAGATTCCTCGCAAAGTCACATATCTCATTATGTTTGCTTCTTGATAGCTATAATCCTTTGGCATGCTGAATTAGTTCTACGCGTTCGCCAGATGCGAAACAAAACGAACCGAAACACGCTTCGGTTCGTCTGATTCGCCCACGCAAAGCTAAACGCTCGTGCGAGCACCTGTGCGCGAGCGATGAGAACAACACGAATGAGTCTCCACTGATATTCGTGACACGTCCCACGTGCCGGAATTCCTGCACCCTACCCGATGGATCCCGCGGGATTTATTTTTGGATCGGTATGACGCCACCGGGCGCGTTTACAGTAGTGCCGCGCCGCAGAGCCCCGGATTCGCTTCTCACACTGTGTCGATCCCTCAGTGAGGTCCACGGTTGCCCGCCACTCAAGTCCACGCGACGATTAATCGACCGATATACCGATCGACCGATCGAAACTGCCCATCGCCGAACACGGGCAGAAGCGACAACCGTGGAGCCTGTAACCGACTGCGCGATTTCCAGACGAACAAACGAACCCAACGAGCGAGCGAGCTACAAAAAGGTACTCGCGCGCAATTAAACGCCCTCGTTTAAAAGTATTTTCCGCTCTCGTATCCTTTATGTCCGAAAGTGCATACATGTGTTTCTAGTATTGGAATGTTGGAAAATTGGATCTACGATTTTCATCGGATCGGCGATTCGCGACGTGCTAACGGTTAACTGACGTTTCATCGCTGCAAAACGCTTCGCATCAGTGCGTGCCACATTCTCCTTGTTCACTATTAAAAAAAAAAAGTTGAATTATCAACAAGAAAATTTGGCTAAAATTTGATCCAAAATTACGCATCGTACTTATATATTTATATATGTGCACACGTCGTCAAGACATATTTAACGTTGCCCGCCGCGAAACAGATGCACACAAACGCACCGTCGTACGCGTGCACGTGTGGTATCGTTTCGCGAGTGCAGTGGCCCATCTACTTTTGCAAATTACGAGCGGTGTGGTGGAACGCGCGGAAAACGGATCTTCTGCGAATCGGCTCGCAACGTGAGACGTGATGCGAACCTGTATGTATCTCGCTCTCTTCCCTCCTCCACCATCATCTCGGCAACTGCGAAGAAAGAAAGTCGGACCGAGAGTCTCAGGTCTCCAACTCTCCACCGCCGCGAATTTGACAGGCTGCCAAGTCCGCGAGGTCGCGTTACATAACGCCATGTAACGCGCGCGAACTTGGACGTCCGCGAAAGCGAACGAACCAGCAACCTGCCGTCTACGCGATCGTCGTCGATCATGTGATACACGCAGCGAATGCGGCAACTCGCATGCCACGGCGCGAGAACGCATACTATATTGTACGCAACTGCTATTCGCGGTCGCACAGAAAACGGGACTGCAGTTTTAACTCGGAACTTATCGCCAAGCGAACCACGACTGAACGACAGCGACGCTAAATTACGCGGCACAGAAATCGGGAGGCTGAACGCGAATAACGACCGTGTCAAGTGTACCAGCAGTATTCTTTTTGCGATCATAAAGTGACGCTTACAGAATTTTGTTTATCTTTTCTCAATATTATTAATTGTGATTAATACGATTACTTCTCAAAATGTAGAACAATTATACGACAAAAATCCATCGGTCGGAATGATGACATGAACGAATACGTGGTTCAACGAAACGCGACAACGATCTACGGTATTTCTCGAGCGTCATAAAATTCATCGAGGCAAGGCAGGACCCGTTAAGAAGTCCAGAGACGGCGAACCCGTTCAGAACGAGAAATTAATCGGGACGATCAGCGGGCGAGCGAGCGAGCAGTTTTTCCGGCAGATTATTCGAGCGAGAACGAACGAACGAGAGAGAAGAACCGAGAACCATGAAGAACGCCCATCCGTTCGTCAGCGCGACGACTTCCAGTCCGGTTGGTTCAGATTCCACAGATCTCGGCGAGTCGGCGGAGCCGATCATCCGACTGAAGCTGCAGAAACCGCTGCACTGGGAGTGGGAACTGACGACGTCCGCCGACGCGCTGCCCGTCATCCAGCTGTTAGACAAGAATGGCCGGCTGCTAGTGGAGACCACCGGCCGAACGGCGCAGAAGGCGAGAGGTTCCTTCAAAGAGGGCCTGAGGTCCCACGAACAATTCCCCGTCGACGAGTCCAGGGCCAGCTCGAGGAGCAAGGAGGGAACGTCCTCTCCGTCGACACCGTCCACCGCCTCGGTCGTCGTGACACCGTTTCAGAGTAATCGCAATATGGACGGCTTCAGCAGTAAATTCGGTACATGCAACTTCGCGCCGCGAAAATCTCGGAGCGACGTTAATATTAAAGAAGGGCAAAGTAAGAAGAAGAGACACTCGTCCACCGTAGAAGATCCGACGATGAAGGCGAAACTCGAAAGAAACGTCGAAGAAGCAGCGACGGAATACAAGAGATACTCCATCGGGGATTATCTCCGACAGCAAATCATGGACGATCTCCACACACGTAATACAATCGGGAGAACTCCGGATGAGGTCGCCAAGGATAGATGTAGAAAGGTCAAAGCGTATCTGAGGAGTCAGAGCGAGAATCTGTTGAGCTTAGTTCGCGAGGAAGAATGCAGCGGAAACGAAACGAAGGACACTATCGGGCCGAATGAGAAGAATTTCGATGATTGTAATTTGAAGAGGGACAATACGATCGATTCTAAATACAAGAATTCGAATGGAGAAAACAAAAAAGTAAAATCGTATTTGCGAACCCGAAGCGCCTTAATCCCAACGGAGGACTCGGCGAAGGAGAGTTCCAAACCAAACGAAGGAGATAGACTCGTTCGCGAGATAAAGGATGACATGAATGAGGAGGAGCTGGCGAGAATCAGAGCATTCTTACGCGAAAAGATACAGAGGCGGATGAATATGGAACAGGCGTGTTCGAAATTGGCCAACGTTCCGGAGATCGCCGAAAAGACCGGGATCAGGAAAAGATACTCGGATTACAGTCACGAGGAAAATCAGAAGAACTACAGGACGCGAAAGGTGCGCAGCGAGACGAGTATTTTGCGATTCAATCCCGAGGTGATCGAGAGAGAGAAACTAAAGTCTAACAGACAATCGGAGAAGGAGAAATCAATAAACTGTAGAGGATCTCCGGAGGACTCTCAGCTTCAAAGACAGTCACGTAACTATCGGCGATCAAGGAGTGAAACTCTGGTTCAAGCTTCGGTACCGAATATTCGATCGAAATCGCAGCCAAGAAGAGAGTCGTCGAGTCTGGATAGAAGGAAGGTCTACCGAAAAACCAAGAGCGACGTTTTGCTCGGACAAATGACGATGGTGGCAGCCAACGGAGACAGCGCTAAGGACCTCGCAAATCCCCTGAGACATATAAAGAGCCAAGAGAATGTGGAGAAGTCCTGGCGGGAATATAAAGAGCGAAAAAGAAACGAGAGACTTCGTCGAGAATCGGAAAGAGAAGTGCCCGAGGAGGACTTCATGAGCAAACCAAGATGGAAGGACCTGCAAGGCGATCTCTGCTTCTCGCGTAATTGCAAGGTTTGCCAAAACTTAAGAAACTGCGTGGACCCGCTTTATGATCGGAGCGAGAAAACTCGTCAGGAGAATGAAGAGCTATTGAGAAAAAAAGCCGTCGCGAAAGTTACCGAAGACGAAAATTTGTCGACCAACGGCAGCAGACCTGGCACCAGCTTGCAGGAAAATTACTTGCTCGTCGGGCAGAAGAACGCGAACGACCGCCAATCGCCGATCATCGCCAAAATTCAAGTGAAAAATCGCGGTAACGACATTGGCAGTGTGTCCGCGTTAAATCAAATCAATTCTCCGGATTTTGGATATAATTCGATCCCTTCGAAGAGTGCCTTCAAGGATTATCGGGAATTGTATACTCGCTCGAATGTAAAGAAGAGTGATACCTTCAAAATTGTCGACGGAAGTGAGGATCAGGAGAAACGCACGAACGACTCGAAGATAAACGGTGTCGACGGTTCTAATAGCGATTTCGGCTATCTGAATGACAAAATTTCGCTAGCAAATAAATCGAATGAAGATATCACCAAGGATTATTTCAAGAGAGTTTACGAACTACTAAAAAGAAGGCAAGAAGAGATGAACAAGTCGACGAATGAAAGTCATGAGTTTGCGGGCCACGATGACTCTTCGTCTTCGAATTACATCGAGGAAAAAAAGAAGTATCGTCGCAGAAAAAAAGACAAAATTCCTCAAGGTAAGATATCTTATGTGAAATTCTAATCGTTAATCGTATAATCGTTAATTATATATGCAATAATCTTGAACTAATTTACTATATATCGATTATCATAGTAATCTCATAGTAGTAATTTCATAGTTATTGATTACCACTTGAGTGTACTAATTGACAAGTAGCGAGTCCATTTGAATAATCATGACAATGTAAATGTAATAAATTATATAACGGTCATTGCATAATGCATACTAATAATTTTCAATAATTATTATATACTATATAATTGGTTTTTACATTATACTATGCTAAAATCTATTTTTCATTCTTACATTGTTCCTTAAATTCCAATAATATATTGTATATTCGAATGCAAAAATCTTATACATATAATACATATTTCTATTTAAAAATATAAACTTGAAAAAATAAAGAAATATACAGCTCACAAAGAAAAGCCTCAAATAAATGCAACTTGGAAAATACTGAAACTCGGACGAAACAGTAATTACGCGATGTCTGAGAACTTTAATTTACGTTGTCTAGAATATACATAACCATCTCTCCACAGAGTGGTACGTCTGATATCGCCCTAGTGCCTTTTGCTGATGTGAAAAGTTTCGCCGTGAAAGTATCCGCTCGCCTTTATTGTATCTACTCGTTTTTATATGACGCTTTTTGCATTTCAAAAAACATTAACAAAATACTTAATATCCGAGCGTCAAAGTTTTCACATCTTATCAAGCTAAATTGCACGTTAACACATCGTTCAACAGCAATTTTTTATATAATATTGCACGCAAAGAAATAAAAAATGCGTATAGGATTATTTCGTGTGATAAACAATAATATGTGTAAAATAAATGCCCCAAGCGCGAAGACACATTTCATAATAATTAAAAATTAATTTTTTTTTTTCCTATCTGATTTGACAGAACAGTTAGACGTCTTTCAGGCTTGTGGCAGTTTAATTTCCCCCCTTTTCACAAAGTGATTCCGCCCGGTAGAAAACTCTGTTTTCGCTTTCAATGCATTTTCTTACGATTTCCAACCATTCGCCTCTGGTCTTCCAATATCCGTTCTGTCGACCCTTAAAACTTTGAAGAGATCTCCACTTTTCTTGTATAGGTCCTCGTAAGATAATTAAATTTATCTGGATAGCAAGATAGTGATCTCAGGCGAAAAATGTTAAAAAATATAAAATTCTTTACATTATAATAATATTGTTCATACATTCGCACATATCTGTTATCATGGAAAATATTCAGCTGAACTTTAGCGAAAAAATGCTGAAAATATTTTCAGAATAATGTATCTCAACAATGCTATTAGATCACCAGAAAAAGAAGTTCTAAATTACTGATAATTTAAATGTCACAGCTTTATTACAAGTTCAACAAGCTTTATCAATCGTTAACCTTTAACTTTTATGAATTATAAAACACGACCTCTGTTCCCGTCGAATCGAAATCTAACCTCGACAGAAAAATACTGGGCAAACCTCTGAGAGTCCCCGGAAACTCCTCTCGAGCATTGTCAATTCTCAGAAGCCTTACGTAAACTTCGAGACTTTCGGCTTAAAGGCTTGGCGAGCCTTTCCCTTAGGGTTTGTGAAAATCACGAAGAAATCCCTCGCTCGCTCTGACCTGTTCACCTCTTTCGGGAGGTTACCCTGTTATTACCACGAAAAAATAAGACGTGGGTGTGATCTTTTGACCTACAGAGCGCTTTGAATTTCAATCTAAATACGATCCAACCGCTTCGCCAGCCACATTCTCCCACGAGATAAATATTTCAATTTGCGCTTGCCGCCTACAAGAGAAGCAATTTATTATCTTTTATTGGAAGATTGTTACGCGGAGTTCTCACACAATTATTCCTTCATCGTGAATCTCCGCCCAGTTTGGCTGTTTAATAATTCTCAACTCTCATTAATTACGCTCCATCGTGATAACATCGAAAATCTTACAAGATAAAAGGAGTATTTTGTAAATAAAATTGTATAAAAATTATAAATACGCATTTCGCAATATCTTTCATTGATCTTATTTCATTTTATGGATAAAAAATATAAGATAAAAGATAAAAATATATAATATATCAGAAATAGCATGATATAATTATAATTATGCATGTAACTTGATTTACTGATTAACATATTTAAAGAGAATAAGAGAATAACGTATAATATAATTTAATGACAATTTTATACTGCTAGATAGTTCAACAAATCCGATATGTTAATAAGCCAATAATATTCCGGAATGCAGTTGATATAAATTGCGTGACTAATTAAATAACGTTTTCCTCTCTCGGCAAAATTGTTACGGATAGAAATTCCGACGTGTTGATTAAATAATCGCAGCAATCTCCGGATATTTGCATACATAAATAAAAACGAAACAGAAATGTGGAACGTCCGGTGATCGCTAATTCAAGATAGAATTCCCGTTCTTCTTTCCGGCCGTATGACGTCATAGGGCGGTCCGCACACAGAACGGAAGTTGGCACGCATATGGCGCTTCCCGTACGTAACCCTCGCAAGAAGCGCTGCAAGAAGTGAGAATTCCTGAGCGAGAAATTTACAGGCGGTAGAACAAACGCGCTATGCCGGAAGTCACGTACGCCCGTTTCTGGAAATGCTCGTGGAGATCCAAGACGCTGACGATCGAACGCGGTGTTTCTGATCGTGCACACGCGGTATCACCACGCGATCGTAATCTGCACCAGTAAATTATCAGTTTGAAAATTTAAATTATCTAATGTTAATCTTATCGATCAACCTTAGTGGCAAAAAATTTTTTATTGTTTAAAATTATCATAAATAGCACTAGTAATTCAAATAATGCATATAATTATATATAGTTATATTTAATTATAATTAGATACTATATATATGTATATATATATATATATATATATATATATATGTCACAATACACAGGAGTTACTATAACTTCTTGGTCAACATATCACGACATTTCCATCGATATAGCTGTTCCGATAACCGCATGTCGAAAATTACCTTCATTATGCAAGAATTTAACTCGCATTTTCATTGACTCTCGGGAGTTTGCGAACATCAGAAAATTATTCACATCGATAATTCGCGCAAAATGAAAACGGTAAATGTTTTCGGCAACTCGTAATTTGTCCCCGCTGTGTGCGAATCAAGCATAATAGTGGTCAGAGTTTGTAAGGAATTAATTGCGAGAGAGCGAGAGAGGGGAGGAGAAAAAAGAAAGAGAGAGAGAGAGAATGAAAAAGAAAGAGAATGAGCGGAGCCATATAATTTTCAGCGGTAGAATGGCATGCAGATTTGCGCGTGTACTGAAAGGTACCGGTCTGCACTTGATTCTTGTGACGGGCTTTCAGCCAAAAAGGATTAGTGCCGCGCCGTCGCCCTGTCGCGAAAGTGCAATCGCAGTTGCAACGTCGCTGCAAATCTTTTTACTTTCACCTCGCATTTCCGCAATCTATTCATCTTTATCATCCTGAATTTTCATCCGTTAGATTACATTTTCACGGTCTGCGATTATTGTCACTTCGCATCAAGAATCATTCGTTTGCGTCTCATTACTCTAAGCCAAGACGATTCAGATACCTATACCTATTTGCAATTCAGCCGTATTGCAATTTTGCCGCTAATTATATCAAATACATTATAAATAATAATATTTATCTATTTTTTAACAAATAAATGATAAATTCGCAAAATAAAATAATACAATTTGCATATATTGTTAAAATAATATTTAAGTATTCTCGAGTGGAATAAAAACCCCCGCACATATATAAAACCGATACACTTGATAAACTTCCATACACAATTATTTGAAATTACACAAAAACTTTATAAAGAACATGAGAATGTAAAATAACGGATATATAAATACCTAATAAATGTCATCACCTACAGGTTTCCCGTCAAATAATTCACCGGAATGAAATAATTCCAACAAAATACATTATATCATTTTAACATTTTCATCACGTTTGCTTATAGCTTTATTTTCTCATTACCAGTCGATTGAAATTGTAAAATTCCATTTAACGCGAGAAATACGGTGTTGTTTCATACGAGGCGACAAAAGGTATATTTGGTGCGTTGTTGGCCTTGGTTCAAAACGATTTGAAACTACGTGCGGTGAAGCAAGTGCCTGAACTTGTTGCTAGATACGAAACGTCACGTTTGACGATGGCAAATAGACAATTGGCCGGCAGTATTGTGCGTGATAAATCACCTTCTCTTTATGTTTCGATATATAACTGTCTAATGCATGATATATAACAAAAAAATGTTATATATGATCGATACCCGGGAGCACGGCCAAATTGGAGATCAACTTTAAACGCCTCCATTATATCATTGAGCTCTGTAATATAATTGTAAAGCTAATGCAAGTGAAAATGAAATTAGAAAAATTCGTCACGTCAGTTCGTATGCTTACAGTGCGACTACGTCAAAGCGCTTCTCCCACGGAATAAGGAGAATTTAACGAGCGTCTCCACAGTTAGTTGACGCGCCCTTTGATCAATTAAGCTACTAAAGTATTCTTGTGCATTACCGCATATACGCGGTGTTTGTTACCCAAAAGCACAAAGGTGAAACATAACGGTATTTGCCGGATTAATGCTCGCTAAATTGACGAGCGCAACTATGACATGCAATTGAAAAACAAAAATTCTTCAATTCAAAAGTAAACATTCTATCTAAGTATATAGACTTTATAGGCATTACAAAGTACCATCTTTGTCCCTTTATCCGTTATTGTGAATTTCGCATTATCTCCAATCTCATTTTCAATATAGAAATTCGTTGAAATTTCTGCGTAACGAGATATTGCATTGAAGAGACTGTTCGTGTGATGAGAACAATGTGACAAGTTTCTCAGTCCTCGATTGTAGCCGACCCTTTAATAATGGAAGCGACAAAGTTTCGGTGAGATCCATTGGTGGGAAGTTGTCTAAAGCCCAGTTGTATCAAAGTTCAATTACGCCTGATGCGAAAGTTCCATTAAGAATCGTGAAATTACATTATCGTCATGGAATTTTCTCACTCGGTGCTTTACACTGCGTTTTTAACGAAAGATACATAAAAGATGCTTCCATGCACTTTCCAAAAAGGAACTTTGTAAACCAAAATACAAACACCATTTCGCCGAACTGTCGCCTCTTTTCTGTTTATTTACAAATTGCTAGATTATAAATATTATTTTATTATGCCAAACATGCAATAAAACTTTCTCGTCTCGAAATGTATTATAGATAAATAAATAAATATTTCGAGAGAAACCTCTTCTCTCAATTTATAAATTGAATCCTCCGTTGCCTGCAACTTTTTTAATTTTCAATAGCCTCACAGCAATATTATTAAAAAAAATTTGAATTTATATTTAAATGATCTTTTAGAAAAATCTTTTTTATAAATATTTTTAAAAATTTCAAAAAATGTAAAAGTTCGAAAAAAATAATAAATTTTTTTTTCTATTATTAATATTGTTAAAAGAATATTTCTTTAGGAGATTACTATAACTCTATTTCCATAGGAAATGAAAGAAAAAAATATCGTGAACCATGTGAAAGCCGCAAAATTTTTTTTTTTGGTTGAACATCGATTTGGGTATACTGGATTGTATGGATGCACTGTGAAAAATTGAAATGCTCCACGTGGAGCTGTTATACGATATTGGTTTCTCGTGCCGAAATTTAATGTGTGGTCGACCTGAATGGAAGATTCTCTGTGGCGAAATAAGACAGATTGAGGACATATGTTTCGAGACAATTATATGGCCGTATTCACAGAATATTAAACTGCATTTTAAAAAAGTGACATTTGAAAATAGATATCTGCTGTTCAAATAATAGATTCTACGATGGGAGAAAATAACGAGAAGAATAACGCGGAAAACATTCGCGTATCCGCTTGCTAAACTATCAAATGTATAGATCGCACTACAAATCACATCAAATGAGTGGTTCCATTACACTGTGAACATTCACATGTGACAATTAACGCAAACGATCGTTTGTATCGGTACTTTCCGCACCATCACGCTTGCAATTATCGTCGAATATCGCATAAATCTTGTATAGTTACACAATTACTAAATAAATATATCGTTCCAAAATCTCAGCACATATCCTCCTTTAAGTCAATCAGCATATTCCAAAAAAAGAAGTGTAATATATTTTAAAATAATTTATCGTCTTTACGGTTTCGCAAAACATCCAGTCATCACAAATTATTTTCATACTCCGCTGCGAGTAATATATTAAATTATCCTAAATTATTGTTAAGTAAAAACGTAGCATTTAATTTCAATGAAAATTTCAATGCTATTGTACTCTGTAAGTACATAAAAACATGAAAAGCTTACGAAAATATAAGAGACTAACATTTACATAGTAAACATAAACATAAGTAGTTTTCTGTCAGTTATCTTTTCCTTTTGAGATACTTAAATTGAAACTTCCGAAAAAAATTTCTCCAAAAGAAAATTAAAAGAGTAAATACCATAAAATCTTGGCTAAGCTACTTATTAGTGTCTTTTTTTTATACATATATTCAAAGTCAAAATGTGAGTCTCCTGTTTGCATAAATCGCAATCCATTTCAATCGATGCAAGGCAAGTTCAACTTCGAAATCGAGGACATCGCATGAGAATTATCGATTCATTTTCTTGCTGCCGTCACACGTAGTATTGTTAGCGGGTAGCCTCGTTTAAAAACGCCAGGAAAGAATTATGCTTTAACATTTTCCTTCTTGGATTTATTCGCCAGCAACGGCTGCACATACATCGCTGTAATGAATTGCATCGATGCAACACAATGATGAATACCGCTTTCGAATAACAGAAATCACGGTTGGTGCATGTGCAACATGGACAACGTTTTATTTACGCTTTCAATCACGCTCAAACGTATAGTAATTATTTAGTGATAAAAATGACGCGACGCATTCGTCACTCTGAAATTGAACGTTTGCCACACGATGTATCAAATTGTATTGGGAGAGAGAAAAAATTGGACCGGTTGTTTTTCAATTTATAATTTATGCTGTTGTAAGTATAATTAAAGCGCCCTGGATTTTGTATTCTCGCGGCCTGCGTAAGCGGGTTTCATTTCGTGGAAATATCAGATACTTGGAAGAGTGGCCAGTAATAGCAACAGGAAAGTAGCGCAGTATCTACGAAGAAGCTTTCGGAGGAAAATAACGCCTAAATAATTACGAAATTATAAACTTATGTTGTTTTATAAAACGATAATTTTTATAAAATACAGAATCACTACCTAACGGATCAAAATGTGAAAACGTAATGTTTCAATAAAAACTATGGAATTTCGTGACAATCTTTCTTAATCATCTGCTCGAATATGCAAATACAATTCCATTTCTACAGGCGATGTCATCGTAACAAATATTTGCCAAAGTTAAAACTGAGATTTCAAGGAAATTTCGAATTGATATGGAGGATTGTGAAACTAGATCGTGCAATCTCGACGCGGTGCATTACCCCTATTACGTAATGCGACATTCATCCCTTAGGATAAATTGGAGGCCCTTGAATCCGACCACAAGCATCGCATAGATGTTGAAACTCAAGCTGTAGACCAAGCACTTACAATGTTCTTGACACCATGTTACATATGTATCCCGAACACAAAATATATTCCTATGCAACACCACACTATATATTTCATCGAAAATCTCAAATGCGACATATTTTTGAACATCAAATATATATATATATATAATAGTATTGCATAAATGTTATTAATGGATTCATTAATAACTCGCACACTTATTGTGCGTAATTAGTAACTATATTATACTTTAATTATATTATACTTATTATTAACTTAAGTTTTATTTCCCAAAACAATCGATAAAGTTAAATACTTTGATTTGTATTAAGAGTAATAAGTACTTTCTTTTCCACTGATCATTTCTTATTTTTATGTTTTTATGATATGTCAACCGTTTGAAGATTCTTAGATATCAAACGGAATTTTTGAATATCGGAAATGGTTCCTGATCAGTATCTGCAGAATTCAGTGAGCCATAAACGCTGCACCACGTATACGTGTAACTGCTCTGAAACTCAAAGGTGGTACGAGATTGCGGGATAATGGAACTTCGGAAACTGCAGCGCATAGTATATTCCTTCGAAAAGAGCATTGGTTCATGCGACAAGCTATAAACGCAAGCATGTTACACCTCGTCAAAGTTGCAAAGCTTTTATTAGCAATGTACCAAAACAATGCAGAGATAGTCACGATAATGGGCACACGAATACCATCGGATATTACAGTATGCCATGATCACAAAGCACAAGTAATATTAACAGCGGTATCATTTATGTTAAAGGAAATGACATTCGCATCAGTAACAGATATTATGTGATTGTTGCATCAAATACAAAGCG
The DNA here is from genome assembly GCA_011638315.1 of Tetramorium parvispinum. NCBI lineage: Eukaryota > Metazoa > Arthropoda > Insecta > Hymenoptera > Formicidae > Tetramorium > Tetramorium parvispinum. Next base: position 3,753 of record VBVR01000945.1, on the reverse strand, counting down.
CTTTTAATAAATCATGTTGACGCTTTTTGGTAAACTGATATTTAAGGAAAAAAGATATTATTTATAACAAATTGTGTAATATAATTATACATTAATACAACAAATTATATATATTAATGAAGTTTATTATATAAATAATAAATTATTTAGTAATAAAGTAAAGTATAAGAAAAACTATATTTATATGTAACATAATATGCGTGTACAATACACGCATTTTTTATTACACAAAATTAAAATTCTATAATTTCAACTGATGTAATTATTTAATTAATAATCTAATAAATTCAAATATAGCTCATAATTATCATATTATGCAACCGTATAAAGTAATATATATACAATAATATATAGGTAAACTCTAATTTTCGTAACTAGCATTCGAGCAAAATTATTTGTGTTAACTAGAGACATTACAGAGAAAAGTTATTGTGATCTACATGTCGATGTATAGTGCATAGGCGGAATACTGCATGTTCCGTAGAATAGCGGCAAGAAGGAGAAATGGGGAAATTCGAGAATCAAGGAGCTATCCTTTGTTACGATTAGTCACGTCTCTGAACTGTATCCCTTTCGAACTGTACGAAACTCATTGTCAGTACGTGCAAATCCTAAATGTTCTCCAATAAGTTCACTCTAATTCGCTCGATCAATTCAAATTTAATTCTCAACTCCCGCGTGATTAGAAAAACGAGTTTACGTTATTGTCACAAACGAAAGAAATGTTTCTTTTCCTATAAATAATCACGAAACCGTAATCCGAGCAAATCATCAAGCAGCTTAAAGATTCTGATCACGTTTTTTTCCTTTGCGTATGAAAGAAAAAGAGAAAATGAAAAAGAAAGATATGAACGCGCTTTCCCAAGAGTGAGGAACTTTCGATGAAGAATAAAGTAGAAGTAAAATGTATCCGCCATTGGAAGATCCGGGCGTAACTTTATGTATCGAGGCGAATTTCAGATACCGATCCGACTGTGACGAACTGATATTTACGACGACGTCGATAGCATCCATCGGCGGCATTTTATTTCGCGCAACCAATAGCTATTGTTTGCATAACGTGATATCTCAACCCCTACGATCATGAATATGTAATTTGTGAATGATCCGTCGTCGTGCTCGGAGCGTGAACTCTATTTTCAATAGCAAACTTGATTTGCATTAAAATATCGCGACGTAATCCCACATTACTGAATATATATCATCGGTTATAGCAATTAGATCGATTTCTTTAGAAATAATCTGTATTATAAGAAGATAATAATTACTATAACTGTTATTTTTTTATGCTAATTAAGAAAAATATCTAAAATCACTGATATACCTAAATTCTAATAATGATAATACAAATGTAATAAATAATACTGTGGAATTAACTTTTACAGAAACTTTACAAAATGTCTATGCCGTAATCAAATTTCTAACTCCGTTTGAAGTTTGAGGTTTAAATTGATGTCTCCATATATTATGTTGTACTATTAAGCATGAGATAATGTAACAGCATAAAATCTATCTATCTATCTATCTATCTATCTATCATGCATCAACCATAAGTACGTTCATAAGTACGTTGCACATGTAGCCCCTGTTTTTTTATTTTATTTAATTCTAATTAAAGCTATGTATTCCTTTCTAGAGAGTTTCTTAACGTACAAAACGATCAAGAATACTGAAATACTCTGTTCATTGAAGAATTGATTTCATTTGTCATCGAAAAAGGTTTTCGTCGATCTATTTTCTCGTAGATCCAATTGTCTTCTTATCTCGGTTATCACGCACCTATACATGTCATTTTCGCGATACTATTCTTCCACAAATTCACACAAAAACGACGAGCGGATAATTCAATATTGTCTTGCAAAAATTGTTTATCGTTCAACAAAGAAATCGCTCCAATGAATTTTTATTTTTCTCGCCTGCATCAGACATGTATCTGACGTTATTGGAAGAGAGAGAGAGAGAGAGAGAGAGAGAGAGAGAGAGAGAGAGAGAGAGAGATTTCATGTTATCTTATATTTTACAAGTAAATCTTATCAAAGACGAATAGAATTTTTCCAAATACTAATAGAAAATGATTTGAAAAATAAAAAATAGTATGCGTAATTGATATAAATGAGTAATTTGTGAGTGACAATTTTAAGAATTTCATATCTATGAAACATCTAGAATTATTATAAATTTGTTTCCGATTTCAAATCGAAGATGCTTTCATCGATATGACATCAGCAATATACGGAGAAATCTGCTAGGCGGCGCAGATTAAACTCGCGAGGCGTGAAGCCAAATCTTAGAGCGCGGAAACGCGCTAGAATTCTCTTATTGTTCGTAATCCTGCTCTACCTTTTGTTCGCAAATCGAGCCAGCGGACGGACAGACACGAGAAATGAGCACGCGGGAACGGATCCAGAGAAAGAAGATGCGAAAGAATTGCCAGTGCACAGATATCCCGGGTTACTGTTAGACAAATTGTAATAATCTAACAAATACAAAAGACAGATTCCCGTTGCTCTCCGATCCTGTTTCAACTATATGTATATTAATTGTCACGAGATTCGTCCACTTGATAGCACACGTGTTAACCGCGTTAGCTACTTTTATTCGGATCTACTAATTATTTCAAATATCTAATTATAGAATGAAGACAATTAACTTTTCATCTCTTAATAAGCATGATACACTCTTATCTTACAAAATATTGAGGTGAATAATCATAAAATGTTTCACTTCGATTCAAAATAAACTCAATTAAATTATTTGTAAATTGAATTACTTAATCTAACTTGTATAGGGATTAACTTGATTCTTAATTGACAGATACGTTGTCAATAATTTATTGTGACGATAAATGTTGAGTCACGCATTGCAACGATGACGACGAAACCATCAAACGGAGGAGTATTTCAGAATGAGATAAAATATGTGATTTCGATTGAAAAAAATTCGACACAATGAGTTTATCGTCATAAATAAATAAACGATTAGTCATACGATTATAATAAATGACTATAAATAATATAATAAATGACTTCACTTATTGATCGACTTATTATCCACTTCTACTCCAGATTTCTTTTTGACCATAATTATATAATTATATGTTTAATGGTCGATGCTTAATTTTAATGATATCCTTATTAGCAATCGTTTCGATCGGTTTTTAGAGAACCGGCGCTTTCGTTGTTTAGTTACGGAAATTACAATTCATTCTTAAGCGGGACAATAGTCGACAACTACAAAAATTGATTGAAAAGTATAACTAATTCCTAATAAACATGACGCATCAATCGTCTAATACTTGATTCTATTCATTTCATACATTCTGTTTAGATTATAAGGTTGACGCATGCTCACACATTCGCGCCCTCGTGTTCTATAAACCTAAATAACACACAACATCATCTTCTCATCTATACTAAAGCAAACAATTTTATGTTAATGTCAAAACTAATTTACATAACATATTATTTATTCTCATAATGCTAAAAAATAAATAAAAAATATCTTCTTTTAAATGCCACAAAAAAATTATGTTGCTTTCATCAGCAATTCTATTAATAAAACATAAAAATGCCTTTAATCGATTAATTATCTCTTGAATAAAATAAACTTTATAATATTTTTAGTATTAATTCTAGTGGCAATTATAATATTTTTAATGTTAACATTAAAGAAATTGTTAAAAATTACAAGTCTCTTAACAAATTTCTGGAAATTTCTAATCAATCATAACTTAAGTCATTAAAATTAAAACAC
>VBVR01000944.1:0-37497 GCA_011638315.1 Tetramorium parvispinum | reverse complement strand
ATCTTATATTTTTCATTATTTTGATCCATAAATTTAATACTTGTTGAGGAGATACGATTTAAGAAACGTACAGGTACGATTTAGGCGACCGATTTGCTAAATCGTACCTTTTGCAGCATGTTACAAAAGAACTTCTAACTCATTAATTCGTTATTAGTGAAAGGTTTAACATGTAATAATAAGTGCCTTAAATATCAAACTACAATTTCCAACGTTTATTTGCATTCCAAAAGGTACCAAATGTAAAATATAACCAAAAATAGCTTATGTGGTACGCATTTGGCAACTCTCCCCTATATTTCTGTCGAAGATTAATTTTCGCGAGATTTAACACAAATCTAAACATAAAAGGATCTGAACATAAATGTAAACATAAAAGCTTAGTATTTACTTGAGTTATCTTGGAAGATTAAACTTGCTCTTCTTGCAGTAGACACCGAGGTATATTGTTTAAACATAGCGCGATCAGCAGCGGTGAAATGATCGTCGCTGTTTGCCACGCAATTGCATGCGCGTCTCAGCTGCGGATGTTTGCGATCGAAGTGTATAAACAGCTGGTAGAAATGCACAACTTGAGAGAGAGAGAGAGAAGCGAAATATGCGAAGGGGAATAATATCGCGTAAAAGAGGTATCAGAGACGGCGCACTATCAGGATCGTAATTCCCGTAAAGGGCAAGGAACGATCTGTGGCGTTTCGCACTTCTGGTTGCGCGTCGTAAAATTCCCAGCTATCTGATGCACCTGTCGCCGTTGCGAGCTTCGTATATGAACGCAGCGTTTCGAAGGATCTACTAGGGGAAGGATTGTGAAGTTGACAACCCAAAATACGAATTTTTGCAAAATTGATACGGTATTTCAATTCAATGATTGTCCACAATTTGTCTACATTTGTTCATGAATAATATACTACTGCTTTCTTTTCTTCTTCCTCCTTTCTCGGGATATTGAAAATGTTTTTCCACATTTTCTTTCAAGTTCTATCTATTATTTCTGACATAAAAATTTAAGGTATTAGGTGATAATTTGTCAGAAATTATTTTACATGCTTCTTTCTACACTTGATTTGAACATTTTAATTCAAATAATTTAAAAAAAGATATACTCTTAGGAATACTGATGATGAAACGTTTTTGTTTATTAATTTTTTTTATAAGATGGATAAAAACGATTATTTATGAACAAATGTGGATAAATTATGTGAACAATCAAATATTATAGATATGTCAATTTCACAGACCTATTATTGACGTTCGCAGATGGGCATCGATTACATGAACGCAAATGTCGATGTCGAGCATCATTTCGAATCGCAATATAAAAAGATTAATTTTTAATTGCGAAATGAATTAATATGCAATATATGTGCCATCCATTGCATCGTTGCGCAAACGATTGATTCTAAAGAGAGAGAGAGAGATTAATCTTGTAATAAATTACACAGGCACACAAAAAAAAAGTGATTTGGCCTGTATACTAGACTAGTGTATTCCTATGTATTTTGATCCGCTGAATCCAAATCCGAGGTCAGAATTGGTAGTTTAGCTCCTTGATCCGAGCAAACCTCAAAAAAAGGTCAAAATTCCGTAAAATTGGTAGTTTTCCTACATGTACCCTTCGGAACAAGGAGCTAAACTACCAATTCTGACCTCGGATTTGGATTCAGCGGGTCAAAATACATAGGAATACACTAGTCTAGTATACAGGCCAAACCACTTTTTTTTTATGTGCCTGTGTTATTATCGATTAAACGTATAATAGAGAACAGGCTGTCTGGCGTATCGAGATCTAAACTCCATTTCCAAGTCACGCTTCGACTTCATATTTTGAGTCAACTGCTCGTAGACATTATTTCGCTCGTACCTAACCGCCGTCTTGCGATACGACTTCGGCGGAGATTACGGGGCGGGAATGGATGAAGGAAAGCTCTTCCCTTCGAGATACACGGCGTTTTCATCGGGGCCGCCTGGCCACGAGGAGCAGCTCTATCTCTGATCGAGAGCTATACCTACAGATCCCGGAGCGCCGCGCGGCGGAATCTGTCCCTCGTAAACCTGCTCTTTTCCCGTATATCGTGTTTCCGAGCGTCGAATCGAGTCGCAGTTTTCTCTCGTTTCTCGGAGCATCGGGCCGCGCCATCCGTCCTCGTAACGTCAACGTTCGTTTTCCTGTTTTCTCGCGAAGGGGGGGGGGACGGTCTGTGGGGCAGCAGGGAGAGTGATTCGACAGAACCGATCGTATCCTCGGGCTTCCTCCAGGAAGCGGATCGTCTTCCTACGTCTTCGTCGGAATCTTAACTATTTCATTCTGATTCGAAGGCTTTTAACGGATGTTTGTTCGCAGCCAATGTGAAACAATGGTATCTCGATGGCCATTGCTCCTCGTTTTTCTCCAAATTCATTCTCTCGAACTTCGATGGTGGACATTCATTTCGCGTAGTGTCTTTTTCTCGAATTATTTCCTATCGGACTCCCTAAGAATTAAAAATCAAATCGAATAATCCTCGAGCGGCGATTCGTATACGAGAATGATTTCTCTCGATCTGTAATTTTCCGGAAGAAATATTTTACCAGCTGAAGGATTACGCTGACATGTAAAACAAGGATTGCAGAGGTTTAGAGATATTCAACTGGAGCGACACGGTACATCCGCGTGCACCGCTTTTATTCGTTCTCGCGTTGTTGTTGCGGCAAGCATGTTGCGCGCGTTATCTTTTCCGCCGAGTTTACACATAAATTGGAGCCGGCGTCTCGATAAACTTCTTCCAGCCGGGGATTCTCTTGCATCGATTCAACCTACATGTTGCTCGTACAGATTCACGGCGGTTCGTTATAATCGAAGTCGATCGGCTTTAAAATATGGAAATAAAGAGCGATGGTTATGGTGCATGTGGAATTAAATTTGCTTACAAATAAACAGCAATATAAAATTATAAAAATATTTCAAATGTGGAATATTTCGATCGGTTCTTTTCTTAGCCATAAATTTCCAGTCGATGTCAAAAGAATGGTGATTGTCTAAATGCGAAAAATTATATTCAATCGAAATGAACGCTGAAAATAATTCTGATTAAAATCGGACAAATCCGAAAATCTTGTAGGATTGATCAAATGTTCTGATTATTATAATAGAATTCAATTTATAATAATCAGAATTCATATTATAATAACCAGAATATTTAGTCAATTTTACAAGATTTTTTTTATTTGTTCGTTTTTAATCAGAATTTTTTTTCAGCGAATGAATGACGACATGGCAGCGAGAAAAACTGAAAGGACCACCATGGCGCACTTCGTAATAACATTAACTCTGCGACTTTTTACGTGATAGCTTAATGGCATCACGGGGAACCGTCTCGAATTTGACGTTTCGCGTCGCGGTGATCCAGTTTAAGCTTTGTCGCGTTTCTGCCGGGTTGTGCGTCAATCGCCCTCGTAAATCCGGCACGAACACGCGACGGAGTCGCTCAGCGAAACATCTTCCTTTATGCGCGGCAATAACGTCGATCGATATTGCATCGCCAGCAACAACAGCCGAAGGAATCTTCGGTACCTGAGACGAGGTGCGTCATCGCTTTAGGCCTCGCGAGTATAGTTAATACAGATAACATCGATCCTCTTCTACCGGTTCACTGACTTTGCTATCAGGCGTAAGTCCGATTTGTGACGTGCCGTAATCTCACGTCGAGATTGCCGCTGCAATTATAAATTCCATCTCTAACAATACATCGTGCGTGGTTAGCGGAGACTCGCGGCTCTGTGAAATGTAATTATTATTAATCCCGTGTCTCTCTCTCTTTCTCTCAAACTAATTTATCGAATTAGGCGAACTGCCAAGTCGATATTTATTTTAGGAGCGTTTTATGAGTGATGTGAATCTACATTAAAAGTTATAAAACGACTGGATAAAAAAGGTGCATAAGAACGTACATTGAGAGAAAAATATAGTTACTTTTGGTCTCTCAACCATAATTTTGTAATATTTCTAACTATAAATATGATTAACTTAACTATATGCATCTTTATGTTAACCATAATTATCGTTAGAAATATTATAAAATTGTGGTTGAGGCCAAAAGTAACTATATTTTTCTTTCAGTGTAGATCCGAAATTACGCTCCGCATCCAAAATGTTAGATTTCAAGATTATTCGAATGAAAAGGCGAATGTATTGAATCTGCTAAATTTACGCGTCATATTTTCTATTTTTCCTCCGAAAAAGATTGAATTTCTTCTGGATTTCGAAATAAAGACAAACTAAAAACTTTTAAATAAACGTCAATTACAGCATCTTCGATGATTTGACCCGTGCATGTCTTTTACTTTTAGCCGTACGTTTTCAAAATTGATAAATGTCCGCTAAATGGCATAAACCGATAACTGATAATTGCTGAACCGTCGGTGTGAGGTAATCGCGCGTGTGCGCGAGAGGGCTGTGCGCCAGAATTCAGTTATTTATCATCGCTCGAAGGCTGGAAAGTGTAAGGCGGAAGGAGTTTCGCGCCGAACGAAGCTCGTAAAGCCGACGCCGTGTTTGCTGACGATATCCCGATGAAAGTTTCCGCGAGCGCGCGACAGAAACTCGACTCGAACTCCTCGGCGAACTCGTTCGGCAGTGGCCCCGGCGAGCCGAATTGGAGAATAGCGGTGTAGGCCGGGGGAGGAGAGGGATGCCGATGTCTTTAAACCAAACTTCATAGAACGACGCGGTGCGCACAACACGTTCCTTCGGCGCCGCGAAACTATACCGTCGTCGTCCTTACCTGCGGCGTGGCAAAGGCCAAACTGAAAGTTCCCGTCGCGCATACAAACGAGCAAATATTAATTTCTATTAATGGCGAACGAACATTAATTCGGCACGTATTTATTTCCCGAGCAAGTTACTGAAGTCCTCGCAGCGTACTTTTTAGCGTGACGGCGGTCGGTCGCCTTAAATGTATCTTCCTGCGCGATAACATCGAGAATTTAAGTCAAGTAAAGTTAACTACGTTAGTTTACTAATTGTTATAGCTACCATATAGGTTCCTCTCTGGTACATTATATATGGGATCATAAAATCACGACGATGTAGGTTAATGACGAGGCGGTTTGCGAGAACAAGGAATTTTTATTATTATCTCGTTCGTTAGGAATTTACTGTTAATTTACTGGCAATCTTAGGCCACGGAGAGTGCTCTTACGTACTGGAGATAAAGTGCAACTTGAAAAGTTACAACAGGTATTAACCTTACGAGCGTTTAATTTACCGGGGTTTAATTTAACAACCGTCTGCCATCCTGAATTTTTTACTCATGTTTATCGGCATAATTAAATCTAGATAATTACGCTAATTTTAAATCAAATTTACTCCGTAGTCTTTACTAAGTAGACGACTGCTATTGCTTCTTTAAATTTTATAATGGCTGCGTAATAAAAGAGATTCCGTCGACTGAATTTTAGTAGATGTGAAGATCAAGTTATAGGTATAAAAACATTTCTTATTCATAAATAAGACTTTTATTTCGAGATTTCTCATTTTGCAATTTATAGCCCTCGTGACGAAAGACTTTCCACAGACATCGCCTTGCCGTCAATCGTCATCGCGATGCGAATTGTCACGCGTAATGCTCCTCCTCATCAAAGCTCAGCTTCGTCATTGTCGCTGGCGGGACTACTTAGCAAGCGAATAGTTGAATAATTGTCGTCACGAAAAGGCTGAGTCAGTCGTCGTCGGAGAAGGCGATAGGATGGAACTTGCAGGATTGCGAATCGGTAAAGCACGACGCGTCGAGCACACGTCGGTCTTCATCTTGACAAATCGTAGTAAATAGGACAAAGATACGCTCGTGCGACGCGCGCGATCCTTTCTCCGGCTTTTGCAGGTTCTCGTCGTAATTTAAAGGAGGATCAAAAGTGCTCTCACGCCGACAAACACTTTGCTGACTCCTAATTGGTTCTTGTGCTCTTAGCGGGTAGTGAGTGCATAATCAAGACCGAGTGGCAAAGACGACGTTTCACGTTGTTGTAAGACGTAATACGATTCATAGAGAGAGAAACGTATGAGGCACGAGGGGAATTCAATGCTTGGCTTCGTGCACGAAAGAGGGCTGGCGTTCATCGAACTTCAGCAACGGCCTGGGAGATTTGTCGCATTCTCCGGCCGCGACTTCCTTGTTAACCGATTTCTATTCGTGCGGATTGTAGGGCTTAGAAACCTGCACCCGTCTTACGTTTGTTTGCCGTGTTCGTGCGAACGGAGCGTACGAACAGTGGAAGCGTTCGCCGAGGCAAATTTGTTAAACGGCTCTTTTAATTCTAAAATATCTATAACTCGTATTTTAAAATTGGAAATATGCGATCTAAAAATTTAAGTACTTAGAAGAGTGTCTATTGAATATCTACACTGTAAACTCCTATGACTTGCCACTGCTTCTACTCAATATTCGATTAATTTGACTAAAACAATGAGATAAAATTAGCGACATATTGAATAAGCCTTCAATATATTAATTTATCTAATTTAACTTCTAAGTTAGTCAAAATTTTACCTTCCTCTTGGTCACTAGTTCCTATGGGATAGTTAAAAATGACTCAAATTGAGTATAATTTGGCACTACGAGTTTAACAGTGTAAGATGTAACACCCAAAAAAGTATTTTACGTTTAAAGTGATTTTTTCCTATAATCATATTCTAAGCTTCTTGTTTTACAGCAAACATATTTTTCTTTCAATAAAGTAAAAAATATTTTTTTCTCTCTTAAATACTCTTGTTTTTTAACCATTACTTAATAGTTAACTATTACTATCTTTAAACTATTTTTCTCTTGATTTCAGAGGAATTCTTTTGAGATCAATATAAGAGTAAAATCCTCTAAGATTTAGAGGATTCCACGTATATCAAAATTATCTTTTTTTTTTTTGGTGAATAAATATTCTTTTACAAAGTTTGCAAAAACTGACGCACTCAGAGTAAATTGCGATGTACGTAATCAATATCGTTCTTTTAATTCAAGCATTGCGAGGAATACGCAATGCGCACATGGAAATTTGCGCGATACCGGCAGAACGAAAGAATGCGTGACGGGTTGTTACGGCGGGTTACATTACGAAAGGAGAAGGCTGTCGAGGAGATATCGAGCCTGTGCACGGGAGAGATTGGGAGACAGAGAGAACAGGAGACAGACAGAGAGACAGAGAGAGCAAGAGAGAGACAGGAAGGGGAGGAAAAGAGAGAGAGAGAGAGAAATAGAGGACGGCTGGGAAAATGCTGATCCGCATTCCCGAAACGCCCGGTATTCCGGCGGTATTGCGCGAAATTGCTGCACTCTGTCCGCGTCATTCCTCGACTGCAGAGCAACACGGTTATTCTCTTTCCTCTCCTGCTCGAGCTCCAGCTAGCTGACCGTCCGTCCGACACGCGCGTGCGAGGACGCGCGTGCACGCGATATATCGCGGACACGGGATGAGCGAAGCACTTCGCGGATGGTCACGCTTACGCTCGTACACACATTTTCCTTCCCCGCGTCTGCCTGCCCCCCTCTCAACCGCCAGTGCCCCATATGCTGCTGTCGACTTTTCGAGGTGGAAAGGTCGGCCGGCCATGGCTTGAGATATATCGGTTACGGCGTCCGGGGCGCGTTTACGTGAAGGAATGCAGCGATGATTTCTCGGGAAAATGGAAATGTGGAAGTTTTAATAAAATCAAGAAAGAATTATGATAAAATCTGATAAGAATACTCGTCAAATAAACGAATTAATTTAAACTGTGATAGAAATGTTCAGAGAATATCTAATGAGTAAGAATTGATTATATAATTTTCGTGATAGAATGAATTTACAATGCGATTTTATTTGGAGTATAATAAAACTGTCCGTTTTGAAATTTCATATTTCAAATTGACGGTTTTACTTATTCCGAGATAAATTATGACGTAATTATGGCACATAAAATACAAGAGAAGGATGAAAAACAAGAAGATAAAAATGAATAAAATAATGAGAATATCGATGTAGTTGAATATAAAAAACGCGAAACGGGAATGAATGAAGAAAATGAGTTGAAAAGTGTTTCAATACAATTACGCGAGTTTTATATGAATCCGCCTGGAGCATTTAAAATGTTACGAGTTTTTGTTATAATCGATCGTTTAAAGTTTTATCTTTAAAAAGAGCAAAGACATAAATAGAAAGATTCAGAATTCATTTTAATAGCACTGTTTGAGAATTTGAATTTAATCTTACTTAAAGAAAATTTCAAGATAAATTATTATATCATTTTGTTGCAACATTTTGTTACCTTCATACAATTTTATAATTAAAAATTTTAAATAAAATCTCAACACTTTCTTTCCTTTTTTTATTGTTCTCATTGTTATTGTATTTTCTCTAATAAACGAATTTTCTCTAAAATATAAATCTGTAGTCTGAAAGATTGAAGTATGAATAAAAAATTATATCTCTCGCTGTTGAAATGTCTGCTATTAGCGAGACTTAGATTTTTGTCTTTTAAGAGGACGCAGGATGACTTCTCTCATAAAATATCGACGGATTAACGCATACGCCATTTCTATTTAAGAGCCTAGCATGCGGCGCACGGTTGTTACAGGCTTAAAACGCTGGTTGCGATAAAAGCTCAGACAGTTGGGTCGGATATGGAAAGATGTTCTCAAGTGCACCGCAGTAATGCGAGCGCGAACGCGAAGTGGAAAGGAGAAATGCGAAGATTAAATATGAGGCAACCGCTGGCCAAGTCCCCCTCGTGTATAGCGGAACGCCACTTTGCTTTCCGCGCTTTTGCGTCCTTTTATTCCAGCAAAGGGCTTTACGTCTCGTCCGCGCGAAACGCAAATTTCTCCGACGGGAAATCGCGCTGCCACGTTAATCTCCCGCTGACCCTAAACAGCAAGAAATGTTACATTTTTACGGAAAACATTAAGTCATTTTCGACTGAGAATGAACATTCATTAAAAAACCGTGTTTAATTGAGTTATTTAATTTTTTAGAAATGAAACATTTTAGATTTTTTTTTTGGACAAATTTATCGTCATTTCTTTTACTATTTAAAAAGATATATTATAATGCATAATAAATCACTTAAGCGGGAAACGCTTTGTGGACATGTTAAAATGAGATATCGTTATATACAATCTGCAGAGGATCAAACATAATACAGTAGCACCGGCAAAACAACGCGAAGTTAACTCCTCTACTTTATCTTTTAATTGCCCGGAGGAGAGACAGGCGAGTCGCTGTAACGATCGGGTTAATCGCATTAAAAGCGAAAGTAACGTACAGAAGTTTAAACTCGTTTTTCAGTGCAATCTGCAATTCATAACGGTCGCGGGGCTCCCCTTTGTTATGGAAATAGGATCGTTTTACAAGCTAAAGCCAATGCACCGACAACGAAACTTCCCCGACGGTCACAAAGCGGGTGGGTGTCCGAAGAGAGCGACGTTGTACCGCAAGTATACGAACGGATGAATGATTTTTCCAGCCGTAAGCAATTTTTAAGAGGACAAGGAAACTGCGTTAGTACACGTTGCTTAAAAGCGTGACATTAATCCATTAGTGCCGTTCTTCTCTCCAAATTGTATTTACTCTCATTTATTTTTCCTTGAAACATTGTAAACATTGTAAAAATTTATTAAGATAACTTAAAAAAGATGATGTAAAATTAAATGGCCATGTAATGCAAAGCCCACGTTGACAATGTACAGTATGTATTTACAAAATGTTAAATTGAAGTCAAATTTAATTATCGTTCGATTAATCAGGTAAAATGCGTTCAACTATATTCGAATGTAGTCGAGTACTCTTTACTCGATTGAATAATAATTAAATTTGACTTATATTTTTATATTTAAATTTGATATTTTTCAATCAATAACAATACATATTTGTGGAAAATTTTCCTTGAACATATTAACGTAAATACATAAGAGACGAAAATGGTTTACTGCTCAGCATGTGCCACTTTTAACATTATCGAAAAATAATAAATTCAACAATAATTCTGTGATAGACACAGGAAGTACGGAAAACATGATAAATTAGAATTTACTTTTGCGAGTATGTCCTCAATTATTCATCATAATCGAAGGATTTTATACAGTAATATCTTATTTTAACATCTGCCTCTTAGCGCCGGGAAAATATTGACGAAACCTGGCGTCGTCGAATAGAATGCAAATATTATCTCTAGTCACCTTCAACCTCGTGTCCTGATTGGATTGAAGCTCGCAGTCGAGTCGGGCCAACATGTAGCGGAAAGTACTTCGAGATTTTATTCATAGCATGATGTTGAATTAAAAATGTCACACAAACATAGTCTGATTCTTGTTGGTCCCGGCAGATTCGGAACGGATGTTCTTAGCATGTACCGAGTTCGTTACATCATACGTACATATATGTGTATAGAGTGACATGACAAGCATCAGACATAAAGTCGACGCGAATAACCATGGAAAAATATAACTTCGAACTTTCGAACCAATTTTCGTTGATGCAAGAATGGTATCAGTATTCAAACGCATAAATTTTTACATTACCAAAAAGAACATTTATACAATGCTTAACAAAGGGAATATAAGGTCGAAACGGTTAAAAAGCTAAAAAGAAAATTTATGATGTTTGCTCACAAAAGATACGCCGAGATAAGATATACGCGCCTACGTATGTGTAACGTGAAATAATTCACAGGACATCCTAAAAAAAGAGCTGATACTCTCCTGGATCGAAAGCAAGCACATATCCGCATATCAAAGGTATATGAAATATGATATACCATTTCGCACGGATCGGATTGTGCATGCACAACGCCAGCAACTGTCTCTCTGGTAATCCCTTCAGAATCAAATTACACAAAATGCCAATAATAATTGAGCAATTTCTCGATCAAAGCGCGCTGTGTATAAATATATATATATATATATGTATGTGTGTGCATTCTTTCCTTGTACGAGGCACAAATATAATAACGCGAGCAAACTTTTTCAAAGAGCCGTATCTTTGAGCGGATTACAGTCAAATCCGTGTTGACCTACTTGCCCTATGACGGCATTTTTGACTCGGGATCATTTCGCGGGAATAAGATTTCCAAGTTATGACATAAAATCGCTGGACACCCTATATAGCCGGAGCCTCCCACGTCTCTCTCTCTCTCTCTCTCGCGGGCGATAGGATCAGCCCAAACTCCGGATCGAAGTAACGGAAATTTGATTCCTCCGACCGGTAATATCGCGGGTGTCTGTTTAGCCGACATTCGCACACACGTGTGCGCGTGTGGGTGTGTGTTAGGCGGATGCACGCACGTAAATGCACACCCCGAAGCTCATGGAATTCAACGACCGTATTAAAAGTTCGCTACGAGCGGCGTTACTCACCGATACGCGCAATTACCGAACCTCTCTTTTCCTTTCTCCGAAGCTCCGGATTTTCGAAGCGCTCGTTCTGGAAAAGTTGGCGATAGCCGTCGCGTCGCTCGCTCGCCCGCTCGTTTCATACGTCGATCGTTCTTGTTTAATAATAAGCCGATAGCTCTCGTTTAGAGATTACCGCCGGGCGAATCGCCCGACGATGGAATATCGAATCGCCGTCGTAGTTACTCTCGCCCGGCGGAGAGCAGTTAGCTCCCAGCGAATTGATTAAAATCGGGAAATTTTACAACTGTTAGAAAGTAATTTTATTCGCCAGTTAATATATTTCCGATTGAAAGTTGATTTTCGGGTTTGATTAAACACTGGAACTTGTTTGTGAACTTCTCACTCCGCAGAATGAGATTTTTAAATGCCTGGGCGTGCTCGATCTGTACCTTGCTCGTATGATCGTTCGATTAACGGCGTAATAACGCAATGCGATAGAATGTATAGACATTGCGATAAATTTTAATTCGCCAACGTTGAATTTCTAGGCGTCGATTTTTATCCCGAGTGGCGAGAGTCCATGATAAACACGGGCTCTTTTTGGGAAGTCGTTGAATCACGGAGAAATTAATTGCGGGGCATTCCGTACGCTGGCGAGAAGCTTAATCGCGAGTCGCGTCCTACATCATCCAGTAACCGACGCCGCCAACTAATCATGTGCCGCCTCATTCTGTCTGTCGAAATAACCGACAGAAGGATTCCTATTTGCGCCGGCGCCGGCCGGTCAAGCGCTGGGTCGAACTTGCGGATATCGGTTCCCGTCTTCCCCATGACAGCGGTATTACAGATGCCAGTTTATTCGGCCAAATAAACGCGTACTAACCCACGCATCGTCCCTACGTGCGCGTACCACCACTTACGTTGCATACACCGATTATTATTGGAATATGTCCAGTGCATTGGAAGGCGCTCCCTATCGCGAGCCCGCTGTCACGTGACGGATGCTGCCGACTGTCATTTTGAAGCGTGACAACGGCTCGACACCATTGGCTCCGATCTCTGAATTTGATGATCGAATGAAAATTCAGACACTGTGACCCGTAATTTCCTCTCGACTCGACCTGTTCCTAGCAACAACTTTTACGCTCTACAGATCTTTTATGTTAAAGAAAGAACCTAGGAGGATAATTGTGTTAACAAACAAGGGCGGTTAAGTGCCTGGATAATTATTTAATTTTATACATATATCTCTCTAAAAATGAATTAGTGGAAATTTGACTGATTTTGTCAGTGAGTTCATTTTTCACTGATTATGTGATAAACAGTGATTATTGTGACGCGTGACGCTGCGTGCACCACGCGCAGTACGATTGAGCACCATTAGAATTCTACTGCATCAAGTGAAAACTAAAATTCGCTAAATAATTCAGTGACTAGCCACTAATTACCAGTGGTATACTTATCACGTATTTGATACAGTAGTTATACACTGATTCATTTTTATTAATAGTTATTAGAGTAGTTATTAATTGCCAAAGTCATAAATTTCGAGAGCGCAGAATCTTTTATTTTCGTTGAACTCAAGAGAATAACGAATTTCCTGTGACGCAAATGTGCAATTAGACAGCCAAGTCGCCTTGCGGAGTGCTGAGAGGGCAAAGTTCTCGCGGCAATAATGCAAAATCGCGAAAGTTGCTGACGAGTAACTGGGAGCACGTTCGAGCGTTTCTACGGAAAGCCGATGAACCGTTTCCATCGGTTTATGTGTTTTTGTTATTCGCCCGTCGGATTAAAGAGTGGTGCTTGTCCTGGAAAAGTTTCAGCCGACAATGTTTCCGGTGATGATTCGAGTTTACCTTAACTTTCCCGCGACTGGAATCTTCGATCTCTCTTTCTTGAAAGCCTCGAAAAGCTTCAGTCGAGATTCTTCCCAGAAAGTTCGTCTCATACATCTACTTTTAGGTCGCAAAACCGAGGCTTTCAACGCCCGCCGAAGCTCAAGCCAGCGACTCTATTTGCGGATACAAAACGACTCGATGATCGCTAATGGAATCAAATTTGCTGCTAATAGCTGGCAAATTGAATCGTTCTTGGGGAAACGATCTTATTGAAATTAAATATTTACTTTCGTTGAAATAAAATAGCTATTATAAAAAGGTACGATCTAATAAAACGTGCATTTTTGCTGAATGTAACGTGAATTTGAACGATCAATAATTTTCTGTAAATCCAGCGAGAATCGCCGTAGAAAAGCTGGTCGTGAAAAAGAGAAATCGAATTCATCCCTTTTGTTCGCGCTGCAACGAGATCGGCGTCGAATAACCGACTGCGGCGTCGCTTACGGATTTGAGATGCTCGCCAGAGGAAACCAAGTGCCGTGAAATATTCGCGGATCTTTTTATCGCGACACGTCGTGAAGAATCACGCCGGTAAAATCGCGTCGTTGCTCCACTTCCGTCGGAGTTATGTCGTGCTTCGATTAAGATCGTTACGTGCCTCCTTCGGCGACGTCGGCGTCGGTGATGGTGACGGTATCCCGCGACCCTCTGGAGGGAGAAGAGATTTTTATAAGACTTGGAGGCAAGTGTCGGATAATATACGGGGAATATGAATGTCGCGCCATGAGCATTTTTCTGGCGTAACGTTATATGCACTCCGACAGTATCCGCCATTCACCGTGTACGCTCACGTAGGGATTGTATTTCTTCCCCGGGGTGCTGCGCGCACCCTCCACACACGCCTCGCTCGCCACCCGCGCGGTCTGAGGTCGAGAAACTACAGACGCCACTTTTCAGGAAGCAGACACTTCCGACCGACCCGCCACGAAATCATCGAGAATTATAATACGACACAAGAAATAACCATAAATATATATATATATATATATATATATAATGGACACTATAAATAATCTTTCTTGTAATTTCAAGCACGTCATATTTTTCGATCGCGCAACAGCCGCATTTGGGGATATACGATTGCTACATGATCGGAATTAATTCGATAAAAATTAAGCAGAGTTTTTGTTTTTAACTTCTATTATTCCAAGAAAAAAAAACATAATTATTCTTTTAATTTTTTCAAAAATTTACTTTCATACAGAATTTTATTTTATATCTTTGACTTTTACAAAAAATCTCCTTGTTGGGAATATTTTCTAAGTATATAACTATAATTACAACTATAATAGTTATATAACATTATATTTTTAGATAATTGGTATATAATTGGTTATTATAGTTTAATATAATTTACTTGGGCAAAGAAGTAATGTATTATCTATTTACGATTATACAAAATCACCATTGAGATTTGACATAATTTTCGTTTTTACTGGGCTATTAGATTACTGGAAAGAATATTTTATTATCGAAATTACGTATTCCATAATATTATTAAAATGACAAAGCGAACACGAGTGATTTTTACGCGTTCTTTGTTGGGACTTTCCAGACAGGTGGAAAGGAGGAGGAATCTTTGAATATGGTTGCGCCGCAAGTTCGCTTTGCATGTTTGGGGGATGTCGCGGCGGACCTATTGCGGGAAATCGAATTTATCGCGCTTTGTTTGTTCCCTTTACGTAAGCCGTGCGGTTGCTTTTAAGACGCCGTACGCGGTATTGCCGCGCTTCTCCAGAAATACTCGGGCGCCACCGCGAATCTGATTTGTTCGCCGGTGCACGGTCGAGAAAGGAAATTTCTCGTTTTTACTGCGAGGACACTGGAAATTCCGTTAGGCTCCGTTCCACGGAATCGTAGCCGAAGACTGTGTCGTGGAACGACGTTGCGCAGCGATTTCACGGTGCGATAATTTATATGAATGTCGGAAAGAAAGGGCAGTAACAGCGAAATAAAACTGAGTAGAATAGAATTGGAATTAGATGAAATAAAAGGGAATAGTATTCGCTGCAGTTCTTCGTCGCGCGCGTGCGTACTATTTGTCGATCGCATCTGTTCCCTTCTTTTTTTCTCTCCGCTTCTGGAAACGAAACGTAAATCGCATTAGCATGAATGCGCCAGGACTTGTTAAATTTAATTACGAAGCTCAAAGATCCCGTGCGCACTTTTCGAGGTGTTTACGTTTACAAAAACATTTAGAGTATAGAGTAATAGACGGAGTAGACTAGAGAGATGTGTAAATTCAGTCTCTATAGAGCACTTCCTTTGTATTATATAAAATCTAAAGTAAAAACAATGGCTATTGTTTCAGCAACGGGCTATCACTACATCTTTATAATTCATTAAAATTATAGGTTGCAATTAATATAATTCGAAAATACTTTTAGAGAATTAAACTTATGGTTACAAGTACTACATAATGATGTTTCATTTGTTAATTAATTTTAAGCGACCTGGATAAATTTGTGGTTCAATGATTTAAATTGTAAATTAATTAATAAAGTAATGAGAAGGATGTTCTGAAGAAAAAGAGACTTTGTTAAAGTTATGTTTAAATTGATTACGGATTCGGTAATTTAAAGGAAGTGATTTCTGAGCTACCCTATAGACTTCAATGATAAATTGAGCGTGTTGTCACGCATTATTAATTACTGCATTATCGTGGCAATAACGCACTGGGTGTCCCATAAAATCGGAACGGTCTTTAGCGAAGCTGGAAAATGGCCGCTTTAGCACAATACGTTCTATATTCATCTTGAACAGGCAAATTATTAATCGCATTAGCATTCTGTTTATTCTTCAGGAATAGATATTGGCATAAATAAGCACTATAGATGCGAGTGATGAAGCGATCGTTTTTTGTATTCAGCTCAGAGTCCGTTATTAATCATTTTGTCGCTTTCGTAATGCTTACTCGCAAATTAGAAAATTGTTCGAAACCGGAAAGTATTTACGGCTTTTATGTTCTGCCTTTTCGCGGAAGAAGACGGATTTCAATGCATTATTGTATGAAGCACGTGAAATCATGTCAGTGAGTATTAATGATCAAGGAAATATCGGTGTGTCGCAAGTTGGGTGTGACGCTACGAATATCCGAGGCGTAATTTGCGCATTAACGATTGGTATGCAGTAAGCAACGTTGCAATAGTGCAGCGCGGATAATTAATTGTCACCAAACTGCAGGGCGCTTTGCAGTTACGGTGGTGGCTAATTTAACTAATATAAAATTTCAAACATTACTGAATCTAATTCCACTGTAATCAGTGACAAACACAAAGGGCATGTACCATATTCAATTAACAACTTTTGCCGTGTGATTCAAATTTACCAATGGCGATTAAAAATCTCGAGTTTAACGTCACAGATCGCGGGGTTGCGCAAACACGATTGGAAAATAAATGGGCAATTTGACGTCAATCTAAAATATAATAAAATATCTCGTAACATTAATTATATATTCTTTTATTTAAAAGATATTTATTTATTCATTTATATTATGTGTAGACGTATTTAATGTGTTTTCTGCAAAAGATGTACAATATCTATATTTTATATTTATGAGTTATATTATCATGCGCATGCTTCATACTCTTATTTAATTAAATGATTACTATCTCGACCGTCAGTAAATACGTAACCACGATTAAAAAATGCAAGCAATTAAAGCAATCCAAAATTTTAATAAGCAAAGTAATTTGCATCTGCACATATTAAAATAATTTCATTCACTAGAAGCATTTCATTCGCTGTGCAAAATTCTGCTGCTAAAACTAAGAGGATTGAAATGACGATACTATAAAGCGCCGCTGCGATGCTGCGTATATTCCTAAAAAATTTCACGAGCCCTCGTGGAAATTTCCTCATTAAAGTCCTATCTCAAGAACGATGTCGTGAAGGTTCCCTAATTTGCCTGCAAGTGCGAATGCGACGGATACATTTGCGGCGGCGTTGTCATCATGCGACACGAAACAGCGTACTTTTACGCCCGGATCGCGGCTGGTGGTCGAGGAAATGAAACCGCCTTTCGTCCATCGTGGAAATGATGAAAAACGGAGCTGAAATTGGCTTCCCGAAGTCTTGGGCGTCTTCTTCTATCTCGTCTTCGACCGTGACCGGTCGTATCTCTCGGCCAAGTCCGCCTGTGTGCGTTTTTCAGTAACTCCGAAAGTGTGTGTGTGTGTGTGTGGACTTTTTTGTTCCTCCGGGGGGATTATCTGATATCAAAGGGGACGTGCACCTCGGGGATGTAGCCCACATACGGCGCTGGTCGTCGAACAAATAATAATAAACTCCGGAAGAGGCTTTGCCGGAGGATACACGTCCTCCTGTCGTCGACAGCGCCGGTTCTTCCGCTTTTCTCGCACCGCTCACCGCTCACCCTTCTTCTTCTTCTTCTTCTTCTCGTCCCATCCGTTCGCCATATTCTGTCCGCAACTGATCCAGTCCCGTGATAGGATGGACCTGCATACGACACCACGAGATGCTATCATTGTGTAGATTAATCGAAGACAGATAACGGCGTAACTGCACGCGCGCGCGTGATCGAATTTCCTTCAACCTCATCTTTTTATATTGTTTTAATAATACATTTTTATAATATGCATAATGTATGCAATTGATATGAAAAAAAAGGAGATACTCCAATACTACATTTTATATCGGAGATCTGAGAATTTTTTAAAGCTTTATTTTAATTTTGCAATTTTGGAATGTCAGGAAACATTAGAAAAATTTCATTATTTCACAGATGCCTATATATTTCGCATATCCATAATACTTTAAATACAGGAACACGCAATGCAGTAAAATTCACACCAAGTGATAGAAATATGGCCACGTTGATCACAGACATCACTTGTGCGACCAGAATTTTTTTTTTTTAGGAATTCGCTGTGCGAATCATGAATATAAATTCGGCCGCATCGGTCGTAAACCGCCTCGATCTCGAAATCCGATAGTGTTCGATCGATCACCGCGGGCCGATTTGCTTCGCGTGTAAAACCCGGGGCCGCTTATCGGATCAACGGACGCGTCAATTGTCGAGCTTTCCGATCTCGCGTTTCGGGCGCTCGTCTTCCGGAATCCACGGCGCGTCCACGGTGGTGGCGGAGTAAACTACGCCATTTCGCGGACCCCGGTAACCGCAGCCAGCCGAGGGAATTGGCCCAAAAGTCTGCATCTCGTCGAAAGTTCGACAGCTAGTTGGAGGAAGTCAATCCGCTGCTCTAACGAGACCATCAAAGTCATCGAACCGCTCACGGCTTTCTCCCCGGCCTGCAGTTCAGATTAGAGGAAGAGTTGCGGTAAGGGGGTCAAGCTGCCCGCTATCTCCCCATACATTCACAGACACATACACGTCATGAGCACATAATCTTTCGCCGATTATCGTTTTATTTGCCGTTCACTCGCGTAACACTCATAAACTGAAACGCAGATATGCATTAAGAAATATGAGAATATCTAATGAGTAATTATTTAAGAAAATTATTTAATAATAAACATTATACAATTAAGCTTAAGTGGAAAATTAATTAATGAAACGTTAAGCATTATTAATTTTGCAGTGTTAGAAACGCGTGAATGTGAATTATGCTTTTGGAGTTTAAGGATTTAGACTCATAAAGAAAAATGAGATAACAGAAGAAATTCTCGTTTTTCTTAAAATAAAACAATAATATGACGACGAATAATATGACGATATAGAGCTTCTAGTAAAACTGTAATTCCATTTACATGGACATGCGTAATCTGTCATCCATGCAGATTCTAGTTTTCAACATAATCCTACTGCACGTTCGTTCTATCTTTTGGATCATCGTATTAGACCCTCTGGGTATAATGATCGATAGTATAGGTTGGTTCGAACTTGGGGATTATTGTAGAAATTAGTTCTAACGGTATTAGGTCCCGCTTTACAATCCTTACATAATGGCGATTTAATTAGGATCTACGTAAAGTTTAGGAGAGTAGGCACTTTTCGTTGTTACGTGAACTGTTTCCCTTCAAATTCAGAGGAAGCGTTAGATAATCTCAACCTTTTCTCTCTGTAAATGGAGACGTACATATATGTAATCGCTCGTTCTAAAAAAACAAAAAATCTTTTTATTATTTCGCCACACAAGAAAAGATTGAAATGAAAGAAGAATCTGTAAAGTATGAGACTAAAAATTAATTACAAGTCTCCAAAAGAGGAGCTTTAATATTCCATTATTTTTAAGTTTTGATATTGCAAATAATAGATTCCCTAAGTGTTGCATATATATTTTAAGAATACCGCTTTCGCTTTGAATCCTTCAAATATGCATAATTATTAAAACTTCTCAATCGTCGAGTTTTATTTTATTAGAAGCGACACCGCGACGTCTCGAACATTTTTTTTGCCTCCGTTCCGGCGCAAGTTTCCTTTCGAATCTTTTATATTGCGGGTGTTTCGCAACACGTACGTCTTCGTAAAAAATAATACGGGATCTTGCGGAGTGTCTATGCAGCTGCGAACAGTAGCGTATGTAGAACATAACGGTAATGGCTTTGGAGTGTCGCGGTTCCGAGACACGTTGCAACACACGCGTACCCCCGTAACGCAGACACTGGTGAGACATCGTTATGGCACTCGCATACATACAGACGTATGCAATCCTCGAGAGTGAGAGCAAATTCAGCAGCGTGCACGCGGGATCGAAGCGAAATCCTCTAAAACGACCGAAGTACTCGTACGGGTTCAAATGATGTAATTACATTCTGAACGAGCCAAAATTTGTCCGTTTCAGACACAAAGAGCTGCGGAAAGCTTTCATTTTGGAGATATATATTACATACACAAATATTTCTATTACGAAAAGCAAATATTTTCGCGCAAATATTTCCGTATTATTTGATATTAATTAAAAAGAAATACACACACACACACGTGAACATCGAATATTTTTTGTATTCGGTATCAATAACACATAAAAAGGTATCGCGCAAGACCAGCGTCGATTATGAATTTTGTGGAATAATGAAGTAATATTTTAATCACAATAATACTTTAAAGCTGTTAAATTTCAAGTTTTAGCGGATTATATAAATTAATAATTCATATTACTGGCGCCTATCACACGCGAATTATCTAGCTTGAGCAAAGTTTGAATACGTATTCGTTGTGAAAAACCAAACAGTATCCAAATATTTTTCATTTCTGCCCGACTGCACAGATTTTCATGTAGTATTATGTTTCAACAGCATTCCCTTGCTCTCGTGTCTGGAAGGGAAGGAGCCGAGCGCATCGCGGCACCAGACCGATGGAACGGATTTCGATAGTGTATTTTTTTGTAATGCCGCCCAGTAGCATCTGTCATCAACAACATACAGGATGGTATCATTCGGTTTTCGTGCGTTTCTCTCCAATAGATGCATTTATTTCCGCTTTCTATCGGAAACTAAATATAACAGATGCGGATTCCGATCTTTGTATGGAACTCGGATAAAAGCGTTGGTATAATTCCGCAGTAAAATCAAGCTACTGATAAACAAAATGTTCCAGATTAAAGAATGCAGTAAAAGCAGAATAAAAAGATTCTAGTTTCAGGAGAAAAAAAGGTAGAGAAAGGATGGATGGAAGAACAAATTTATTAGATGTGGATATTAAAATTGCCATTATTAAATTTTTATCTCAGCGTTCCGTCTAGTTGCAATTCCCGTTAGTCAAAAAAAGTCTTGTCAATATTTTTATATAATTACTTTTATTTATGACATTTCTGTTTTGAAATGATTGATTGCCAAAACACTGATTCGAGATTGTCTAATTATCTTTATCTTTTCTCTTCGTCGATCTATATTTCTCATTAATTTTCGATATGAAAAAGCGACCCCATTGTATGTCCGACAATGAAGCGTTTTGCAAGTATCCTCGTTAGACTATCGGCGTTTCCGGCACGCGCGATGAGATAACAGGCAATTTCGCTCAAGGAACAATCAATGCAACGAGATATTGGTTGAGATTCTCTACTACTATTATACCGCGTAACGCCAGTTCGTCGAGGCTAAAGTTTGTCAAATCATACCTCGGGAGATACTGCGAAATCCTCTAAGACATTTCGAAGAGAGCCGTGGCTTTCTATCGCTCCTACTCCTCACGCTACGAACAAATTTTTCGCGCGAGAGCTCTCGGGCCGGGGACCGTATCTTCGCGACAGGATGTTCGTTAGCGGGATTTCTTTCTGCGATCATCTGACTACTCGATTTTAGCGTATTCTTCGTGGGGCAATTTTTTTTTTTAGGAGTCTCTTCATAAAATACGATTCATCGAGCTCGCTTGCGATGAAAAATACTCAAATCTATGTTTTGCAGATTTTTGAAACTAAATAAAATAAGAATTTAGCTTACATATAAAAAGTGCTCCAAAACAAAATTTATATTATATTACAGAAAAAAATTCAATCGTAAAAATCATAAAAATAATTAAAAAAATGCCGTGAAATATTGTGAAACAGATGCAAAATATGTAATTGTTTTTGAGCTATAAAAATTTTACGCAATCTGTCATTTAATGCCGAACGATTGTTAATAAATGAATTGGATTATTAAGTGCGAAAATTCGACGAGCAAAGTTTTACTATATTTCTTCAAAACATTGAATGCAGTGTCACAATGGTCTCGCATGATTCTCTTATCGCCACTGATTGTTCGAGAATGTCTCGGATATTGTCTCATTATCGGACTTGATTAATGGTCTCTCGCGCGTCGCGTATTTCCCCATGGCGATTATAAGACAGTCTTAAGAACTTCGCTCGGAGAGTTCGAATACGGACGAAGATTTAATCTGTCGAACTGAACTTGTCAAAGGACAAGCTCTGGCGGGACCAGAAGATAGGATTGGATCGATAAACTCAAAGCGGGAATGATAACATGGACTGCCGTCTCTCATTAAGCGATCCTCACCGGTGATAATGAAGTAGACACGATGGACGACGAGCGAAGAGTTCATAAAGAATGATCTATCCATCGGCGACGCCCTTTAATAATGATACTTTAATTAATCACTTTAATTTTCCTGATTATTAGTAACGACGGCGAATGACGCAACTGTTGTCTGAATCTTCAAACTTTGGTAACTCCGTTTCGTTACAATTTTGTTGAGTTGGCTTCCGAATCAATGCGATTCAAACAGAAGATGACAATAATTATAATGAAATGTATCGGAACAATCGCCATCGCGTTGATTACATCGAATTCCTGTAAATATTTTGTATAAATATTAAGATAATTTATCGAAACTTTGTTTCCATGGAATTTTCACCCGGAATTTGATTTTTGAGATCGTACACTGAGAGAAAAGTATGTGATATTTGCGACTATAATTGCATAATAAAATAATTATAGTCAAAAATATCATTTTTATAGTAGTTCACTAAAAAAAAAAAATAATTTTAATATACGTGGAATCCTCTAAATCCTAGAGGATTTTACTCTTATATTGATCTCAAAAGGATTCCTCTGAAATGAAGAGAAAAATAATATGAACAAGAGTATTTAAGAGAGAAAAAAGTAGTTTTCACTTTATTGAAAGACGAATATGTTTCAATACCATCAATTTTATAATGCTAGCTAGTGAGATTAAAATTAAATAAACCCGTTTTTAACTTGACAAATCTAGCAATCTTTATTGTACTTTACACAACGTTTCGATCAGACCAGGAATACGTTTGTTGTAAAACAGTAAGCTTAGAATATGAGATTATAGGAAACATCACTTTGAACGTAAATACTTTTTTTTTGGGTGTTTGTGACTATAATATTGCTAATAATCATATGCTCATTATAGTGATGCCAATTTTAGTTACTATTATATTATTTTATAGTACAACTTACTAAATTAAAATCTCGTTTTGGTTAATAACAATCATATTATAAATTGCATGGCCAAATTATGATTAAAAGAATTTTAATAAAATATTAAACCAATCATAATTTATATTGTTTAAATAACTATAAAAATGTGATTGAGTCCAAAAATAACTACAAATTTTAGTGATATTATAATTACTGCAATTATTTTTTCTCTCAGTGCAGATTGTATTATAATATACATTTTATATCGTAACAAGTACTGGATTTCGCACGAACTTGGAACAATTATTCTATTCAACACGTTCTACGGAATCAGGAATCTCTTCGCATGGGAGCTCCTTCCTCGCGGCGCGGCGCGAACGCATTAATGTAGATTAGATGCGTGAGCTCTTCCGAAATTCCGCTGCGCACTCGACGCGGTTCGAATGAAAAATCATGAATGAAAAATCCGTCCGCGAGACAGTCGCAATCTTCCTCGTCATCAGGATCTTCCTTCAGCGCGCATTGAATCGAGATCCGGTTTCAAATTCGCTCAGTCGTCTCTCAAGTTGCGACCGGTCGAAGGATTTATCTGAGAGGATCGGCGCTTCCTGTCGCCTCATCAGCAGCCCTATGCCGGAATCATGTGATCCCTCTTATTCCGAGACCTCTCCGTCTCTAGCCGCATCACGCGGCCGTCGTGACTGTGCAAAGTTACAACGTCATTCTTATTTGCCGGAGCGCAACGGGCAGAGTCGCGAAGTTCGAATGCGAACACGGTCGGCGAGTTTGGCGTGGCGTGTTGCACCCTGAAAGTTAGATAAGCGAAAGACGACTGATGCTGGGACCAGCTGGGATACTCCCGGCCCAAACCGGATGTACTTTGCTATCAGCCGGCTAACTCTCACCACTCGAGATAGCTCGTCGATTTGGACGCGATGAGAAATTAGAGCGACAAAATGAATCGTAAAGTCGACGATTAAAAATACTCTAT
Organism: Tetramorium parvispinum; assembly: GCA_011638315.1. NCBI lineage: Eukaryota > Metazoa > Arthropoda > Insecta > Hymenoptera > Formicidae > Tetramorium > Tetramorium parvispinum. The sequence continues at coordinate 13,462 of VBVR01000944.1, read as the reverse complement.
TGTATTAGAATTAGGTGATACGAAAGCTTTACTCGTAATTTGATAAATATTCGTTTACTCTCGTAGAGTTCGACTAGACAGAAGATTGCATTGTAATTGAAAATTTTTCAAATGGCATGTAAAAATATAAAAATTCTTCTATCCTGGAAATTTCAGCCTGCAAATTGTACTCGGAAAGTTTCATCACAGAGAAACAATGGGGGGTTAGCTAGATTTACGTGAAAAGTATCAATATTTAATATCGACGGTAAAATATCAAACAAAATCTGAAGCGTTTAATATCCTTCCGTTTCCATTAAGTGTGCAGAATCCTATTAGTATAACGGCATTTCTTTGTAATCACCAGAACGAGAGCTTTACTTTAACGAAGTTTGATCGAAAATCAATACTCGGCGTAACGAAATTCCTATAATAAAATCAAGTTAGAGATATCCGAGATTTGTCATAATAAAATCTTAGCGCAAATTGGAATTGGCACAAATAATCCGTAAACTTTAGACAATTCAACGAGACATTTTTATTTTGTTATAAGTTTAAAGAAGGAAAATTGTTTCTAAAGTGAGATAATTCATTTACAAAGTATTCTACGTATTACAAAAATTGTACGAAGGAATGTGTATCTATGTTATCTGTTACGGCTCGTAGTATTCAAATTTGATATTCAATGAAGTTAACATAACAAGTTAGAAAATATAAATACAAATATACTATTGCATAAAAATTATAATAATAATTAATAAATTTTAAACGGAGTTTGAGGACTTTTTTTTAAGAAATACGATAATGAATTTTTATTTGCACAACGCAGAGAGTATACATAAAGCCGCGTATTTATAAAGTAATAACATTCTAGAGCTGCAGATTTTTAACTCACTAAGGCTGCTCCGCTTAGCGAAAGACATCCGTGATTAGTGGAATTATAAGCTACGCCGGAAGGATGGCGCTTTCAGCGAGCTTTCGGAGCATTTCGTATGGCTTACGATAAATTTGCATATGTACATACATACACACGATACCGGTACATGAGTTGGGCCAGAAAGACGAATCGTGACGCGCAGTCTCAACGGACCCAAAAAGTACCCGCGGCGATGCCTAACGAGCTTCCTGCAGTCTCGGGACGCCGATTCTATGAACGGTATTCATCCGCGGGTCTCGAGGAACGAAAAACTCGGGAATTGACAATCGTCGACTGTGGCTATTGTTTCACGACGCGTTTCCGTCGCGCGGTCTTCAATAATAGTCGCTCGTTTTTTCCCCTTTGAAATTTCACCCTTTTTGACGCGAGAATAGTCTGAAAAGGATTATTAATTTAGGATTGAGATGTTCTGGCAAGCTGAAATTAAAACGATAGATATTTGTGTCTAAGAGGCAGTCATCTCGTAAAATTTAGTACAGACTTACGTATAAGTAATATTGTCTCGTACAAATTATTCATCTTCCTGTATACATTTACTGTTTGTATTAGGCCTGTTCTACAATAAGTCGTATGTCGGAGTCGGATGTCGGGCTCATATTGGGACAGCCAATATTATGGGCGTATGAAACAACCGACAGCTCAACGCACATGCGCCCGTTTTACGACGCACGATTTATTGTAGAACAGACCTTACCGTTTTTACCGCGTCAATTATGTCAGGAATAGTTTCTCATTACGCGAGTATCTCAATTTGTCGTACAACAACGCCTGATTTTTTTTTTCGGTTGTTTTCTTATCGTCACGCAATGCTTTATTTAAATGTTGCGGCTTTAATCGCGCAACGCTGTGCATTATACGAAGTTAGCACCGGTAATATATGGGAACGTAGAAAGCATACCACCCGTAAAGCCATTAAGGACGGCTATTCTTCGCGCAAATAATGGGGACCGTTTCGATTTGCGTTATTATGAAGTTGTATCCTTGAGGATACGGGTTATCGGCGGAGTACCTTTATTGCGATCGCAGCTAGGTTCCGCCGCGCTGTGGGAGAATCAATAACGGGGTACAATGAGTCCTGAGAAATAATAAAAACGTATAACGCATTCTGGACGGATACTCGAGGCGGCGGCGCCCGCGGCCATTGCAAAATTAATTCTCATGCACCCTGCGTTTTCCACTATCGTCCACACTCACACGCACATACACTCATCCTCATCCACGCACGTACGACTATCCTCCGAATATCCCTCTTTCAGGATCGAAACAATTCTACGTCTATAATTCAGCTGTTAAATCATACGCCGGGTGTTATACTTTTTCGACATAAAAAGGCAATAATGTTAAATAATTAGCGCAAGAAGCGGCCGGCGATCGTTAAACTCATAACGGCGCCATTACGTATGTTAAGAGGATTTTTAGATTTACGTGGAGTCGAAACTCGCGATGCATTACGTTAGGGTACGGCGCGCAAAATACGCACAGCCGAATCTCGAGTAGTTCGAGTTTGTTTAACGATCGGACAGCGTATATTCTCGGCGCATTTATCGTTCCATAAAATTAATGCCCGGTGCCCCATTGCGTAGCACAAGAAACGCACGCATGCGAGTAATGGCTTTGAAGAGTCCACGGGGTTCTCTGCGGACCCTTTTTTTTTTTCTCCTGGAACACGCCGCTTTATCGCGGCGATCTAAAATTACCAGAAATTATGCAGAGCGCGAGCCATCTGTACAACGGCGGCCGCATTGTTTGCGCGTAAAGACCGCGTGAGTGGAAATATTATTTTTAATCGCCGCACACATCACCACGTAACACAACGCCGAACAATACCTGGGGAGGAAGAGGTCCCCTCGCCAGCGGTGCAACGCTCCGTGGCGCGGCGGCAACGCGGCCAATATATTCCGTCCGAATAAAACGTAAACACGAATTACGGCGCGATTGATTGATTTAACGGTGCTCTTTAATAGTAATTAATTGGTAATTTATCGCTTTCCAGTCGATTTGCGTAAATTATTCCACGCAATCGTATATTGTAAATACTATGGGACACGCCGCATGCAAGCTGCGAGTCAAAAGAAATATTTAATGCGACTCAACATTTGCGGTAATCGCAAGTATATAGTAATGGCAGCGATCAACACTGATAGAGCAAAGGTAATTTTTGTTTGTAAAATGCTTGTTAAATGTTTCGCGCGCGTCCGCCGTACGACAGAGAGGGTGCGTGAAATGTAATTTCCTCAAAAGTGATCGAATGCAATATTTGCGAACGAAAATATTTGAACGATTTATCAAAAACCTATTGACTTTGTGAGACCTTGATGAATTAAAGATATGCTTTTATTATTACATGTCATAACCAAAATATCCTATTATTTTGAAAATTATTATCTAACAATAAGTATTTGTGTGTTTTATTCTTGTTGAAATGTCACGCGCATTTGTGTCTTTGATATCGGCGTACATGAGGTAAAGCAAATCTGTGCGATATTCGCGATTATAGAAAATGCCCTGTTTTCCAAGAGTACAGGCGAGAGGCCGCGCGACAATGCGACGCGAGCTTGATATCATTTTATATTGCGTAATCACGGCGCCGCGTGAACGCCGTATCATCGGCATTCGGCGCGGACACGTGAATACGCGCTTGATTACCCATTTGCATTTTTGATTGTACGACTGTAAATCAATTTAAAGCCATGCTTCCGTTCTCTCGCGCTGACAGCACTCACGTCGTAATTTAGCGCGCGCCATCGCATGCATTTCGTCCGCGATTGTCCGAGGACGTTATCCTCCGTTAAACATCGATATTTAAGGTGAACGGCCTGTTGCACGTTAGTCCGCGTGCTAATGATTATATTCTGAAATAAATTTCATTTGTCATTAAATGGCCAATTATTCTTATTTATGACACGACTCAAATGTTATGAATTTCTTAATAAGCAAATACGTTTTTTATTAAAGAAAAAATATCAAGTATGTCTCTATGAATACAAATCAAATATTAAATATTGTATTCTATATTTTTAGTAGATTATATCTGAATAATAAATTTTGAAAGATATCCAAATATTTGGATACCTTTTTTTAATATAAAACTCACGAATCATATAGAGTTTTATATATACTACTAGATATCTTGTCAATTGTTTTCACGTTAAAATGTGGTTCAATCTTTTGACCGTACTGCAAATTGCTTGGTTGAATGTATAAAGGCATAATAATAACATTGTGAGAAGAAAAGCAATATCGTTGCAGTCGTATCAGCAGCTTTTATTTGCAGCGGAATGTACTTTCGTATATCGTAAAATATATCTTGAACGTTTGGCCTTTCATCTGAGACATTTCGGAATATTACATTAGCGGCGGTTAGAAGAGAATCTCATTGAAATGCCGAAGCAAACATAAACGTAACAAAATGCCGCGATGTGCTCTCTCGCTATTAAAGCTGAAATAATATTTAAGCACTTCTTGTTTTGATACTGATGATACTTAATTACTTGGAAATATTAAGCATCAAAAGAACATACAGTGAAATAATTTTCCGATATTAAATAAATAAGAAAATGTGATGCAAAATTTATAAATTATTGTTTACTTTCAATGCATAACGATTTCATGTATCATCGAAAGCAATTTTTGCTTAAAATCTTTTGTGCCGTATGTGAGACTCGACAGAAAAAAGACAAGAATTGGTCATCAGACGATATCAATTTTCTATCCGCTTCTCTATAGCAGATTTTACTGCTAAGCAGATGGAAAAGCGGACAAAGCGAGGAATAGATTCGCGTATAACGGTGCGATTGTGAAAGTGTGGACTATCGGACTATGGAATCGAATGAAGAGACGAATCGACGAGGGAAAATAAAAGAGAGAGAGAAGGAGAAAAGGAAAGAGTAACGGTCGAGGGAAGCGCAAATATCAGGAAACGAAAAAGCGCCCGATCGAGAAATGAAAAATTGAAGATGCGTCGACGGGGAAGAAGATGACAGCGAAAATTCGCAGAGAAAATTCGCAGAGAATCAAAGAACCCAAAGAGAGAACAATGTCGAAGAAACCGAAACGCGGAACGTGAAGTGAAAATGTTGAAGATTACAAAAGAGAGACAAAGCGCAAGGGAATAAAGGACACAGAGGTATAAACGGCGCATTTAACGTTTACATACTGCCGTAACTTTTAATTCTCAAACGTGATTTTTGTAGTATACGAATAAAGCCAAGCCGGTCGGTCGGTCATATTTAGCGCTAAACGCGCTATGCGAATGCGAAGTAAAGGATAAGTAACGCGACAGGTAGGAAAGATAGTAAAAAAAGCAACGGGACGAAATTCGAGGATAAAAGCGAGGTTGAATGTAACGCGATGAAAGAATGAAAATCCACTCGCTTGACTATGAATCTCTAGCAAAAACGGCGTAAAAACACGGAGTAATAAAGCGAACAGTCAGCAATAGAAAATACATACAACAAACGGACACAGTCGTTCCATCTTAAACTCGTGCGAAAATTAATCGTGTAAAATTAAATTGTAGAAATTATTAGAAATCTTTTTTTTTTTTCATTTCGACAGAAAAAATGCGCGATAAGAAGGTGCACTGCACAAATAAGTGAAAGAGAATTAATGTAGAAGTTAAAGAACGGAAGAAAGAAGCGAATAAAAGGAGGATAGGACGTAATGGAGAGAAGAGACGGTCGCAAAATGACTGGTTTTATATCTGTTATAAGAGTACACAGAATGCGACTTGCTGTACATCTTAATATGATCACCACAAGCATAAACCCGTATCAAAAGCCGTATGTGGAAAATTGGTTGGAGATAATTGAATGGTTTTACGAGACCGCGCATTACGGCTACTTCGAAATGGGGATTGCTATGGTTACCGTAATATGTACCGTGGTAACGGTAGATATTTGTAACGCGACGCTTAATTATAACGAGTAATGCGAACTCGACAGGAAAGAGACCATTGACATTAATGATAATATATATTCTGATGTACGTATACGTTATCTTGAAAATGGAATAATTATTTTACATCTGAGAAACTCAAAACGCGATAATTTTTAAATATTGAAACATACATATCGCATTGTGAAATTATTTACTTTAAATTAATCAAATAATTAATTTTTTTATTTTAACACGTAAACTTTGTTTTTTTCTTTCTTTAATGTCTTTGCATCTTACACTGTGCAAATGCATTATAATCAAGAGCAATTTAGAGTATCCCGATGACGCGCACTATCGCGTCTGTCAAAAATCTTTTCGCTTTTGAATATCAGTATGTTCTTGGCACAACGTAAGCAATCGCATTAACATCCAGTACAGTAAGCACGGTAAATTAAGCATTCTCTTTTCATCTGGGACTTGGTGGTAGAGACAGAAAGGGAATAGGAAACAACAGTGTCAATCCGACTAACTTAAGTAATCCTAATTTAATTATAATCCGTCTGGAAATCTCGGTTTTAGGAATAAGCGACGTATCAGTCTATTCATCAATGGATTCACGTCAGCGCCGTGCTAGATAATTAACTAAATATCCTCTTATTTAACACGAACAATAAAGTACTGTAACTAAAAACAGATTTCGCGCACTTTTATTTTTATTGTGAATGTTTCACGTTGGCACCGATAAACGATATTACCGCATACACAAAATACCATCGCGTATATCCGCCAGTGCGACCGACTCAAGCCGCTCGAAATCAACTATATTCGATTAAAAACTTTTCAGCTTTGTGTAACTTCTCCCGCGAGAGCTATCGATAGCAACATAACTAGCGAGGAGGGGTTTAATTAACACGGAGATCAGGTCGGGCAGTCGAATTGGAAATTACTGGCGCGGAGTCGCGGGTAAGGTTAATCCCCGGAAAGCCCTCGGCTCACCCCACAAGCGAGAGTCGGGGGGATGAGATAGGGAGAAGGGGAAGAGAGATAAAACGAGGCGACTCTCCACCGGTTCGAGACGCTTCCCGAATTTATAGGTTGTAGCTTTCGAATGTGCTGAGGGGGCGACCGCGCGCCACCTAATTCGCATCTAAGCGGCAAAGGCGGCTTTAAATATGCAGCGGAGTCCGTCACCGCATGCGCTCCTTCGGAAATGCGGATGCATACCGCATACGTGCTGATACTTTGGACGAACTCGTCGAGGAGCGCGAATGTTTCATCGCGAGTTGAAGATTTATGACCCCGATGATCTATGTGCGGCAACATCAAGCTGATTGATAGGAGAGAATCGGCATTTTATTTTATTTCTACTCGTCGGACAGACGCGGTGCTTAAACTGGGAGAACGTACTCTGTGAGATTTTCTCGAGTAAACGTCTGAGAGAAAATACAGTCGAACGAAATGCATTTTATTAATTATATTTAAACGAAGAATTTAAGTTGGATTAAATTGGATATTTAAAAATTTATAGATATCGTAAATACTTTGTATCCTATTATATACATATGTTGTACAAAAATTCACCGGGACTTTTAATTCTTGCTAAAAATATAAAGAACGACATAAAGAACGAATTTACTAATGCCTTTATATGTACAACGCAAATGTTCGTTTTTTGAAACGATTAAATTTTATGATTGATAGTTGACTCGCCGAAAGTAAAAATTTTAGCCGGGTAGACCGCAAAGCTTTGCCGTGGTTTGAAATGCAAGGCTTTCAGTGGCGAGAGATTCGCGTGCACGCGCCGTCGTACGCGCGTCACGCGCGTTCCAAAATATTGGCCGTGCGGTAAAAGTGCACCCCGACCTAAATACCAGGTAGAACCGAAATTTTCGGATTAAATTTTTCCTCGGCGGATTGAGGTTTCGCGTTCGCAATTATTGAAGAATGGCATACTTAGTTTTTGCCGCTACGTGCATTACCGAAAGAGAAAGAGAGACAGCGAGAGAGATTTTTAGGTCGCGTGAAAGAATAACGCGCGTTCCTGGTTCTATGGAAATGTGGGTTTCTCTAATTACCATCCATTTAATTTAAAATGTTACAGAATATTGTAGGACATCTCACAGTGTGGGAGAGCTGTAATATTTAACAGTTCCGGGTATAGAATTGTCAGATTATATTAAATCCGTGCAGGGGAGAATTGCACAATGTATAAAATGAATAAAATCCGAGATGTAACGATAAGGTATATCTCACGTTGCTGCGAACGATTGTCTTAATTAGCTTAGAGCAATGCTGAAACGATCTTGCTATTTGAATATGTGATTGTATATCAATATATAAACTTATACTCGATTGTTTTTTTTTTGTTTTCGCAGGTCAGTATGAGCCGGAAAGAGTTCTTAGCGACAAACGTAACGAAAAGCTAAGAACGCATGCCTAAATTAGCCTGGGAAGCGGATAACTTGCTGGTAAGCGGCTAACGGGTCACTTCTAGGGGATAATAGGTAAGTTTCAGAACGTAAGCGCCTCGAGTATCTGCACTGCGGAGTGAGGAGGTCTCGGGAGTAGGATTTAAATATCATTTGAAACGTTGGGAGAGCGTAACCATCATTCTAATGAGAAACCTTCCGCGCCAGTTGCGACAGCTTAAAAATCTCGCGCGCGCACTCGACTAATTAGTTATCGACCGGCAAATCGCGCTCCCACGCTCGTCGATGAAGGGCTGCTTCGTTGGCTCAAAAAACGAGACATCGTTATCAAGCTCGTGCGCTGCGGAATGTAATTTCAAGAGTTTAATAAAGCGAGAGAGAGAGAGAGAGAGAGAGAGGGAGGGAGGGAGAAAGGGCACTCGGGACACATGCTCGCAATTTGCGAGTTCGCATAATCGATGTATCGCCGCTGGTCATATTGGAGGGATCTTGCAGTTGGTGCGTTATCGCGAAGCCGTTTGCTCGCTCGCTTGCTCGCTCGCTTGCTCGCTCGTTACAGGCATATTAATGGTATATTCATGCGTTACAGAGTGCTCTAGCAGTCTACAACTACTAGCACCGTGATACCCATCTATGCCAAATTGAGATGCATCGCGAAATTGCGCCCAGAGTGGCGCAAAAAGGCCAACTCGTTAACTGACTGTTAAACTTAACATCCGCATTTAAAATCCGCAATTGAAATTATCGTCGCGGTGGTGCGACTAAATAACAAGTACGCCCGCGCGCGCGTAACGTTGGCACAGTAAATGAATTGTATAATCGCGCTGGGGACGCTTTCGAGTGGGGAACGGGGGACGGGGATATCAACGATAATCGCGTTTACTTCGGCCACCCCGATATTTCGTGGGTTATCCGGTTTTAACGGCGGGCACTCGCACATAAACGCTGTACAAGCACCTCACCGCAATTCGACACACATACATACCGGGGAGGTGGTGTTTTGCCTGTGGTGGGCTGACTCCCTTACGTACACACTCGCAGAGATACAGCCCTGCGTACGCACGCCAGGCTAAATGCGTCTCTCAATGGCGATGAAGAGGGATGAGAGCGACGCGCTCGCGGAATCGACGACAAAGAGCGCCGAAGGGTTGGAAAAGGGAGCGCGGGAGCCAACTTTGCAGACAGTTTAAACCCCACGCCGCGCCGCGCCGGTCGGAAATCCGCCCACTCCACACGCCCCACGAATCCAAGCGGTGTACTACTTGACCGTTCGAGTGAGCTCTGAATAGCGAATATCTTCGATATTCGTGTGGAAAGTTTCGACCGCGTGCTTCAACGAGACCACGTGCGTTACATTGGCGGGTACGAAGTTGGCGAATATCGCGATGAGAAAACCTTTAATAAGGGAGCGCGTCTGTCTTTACATGAACACTCGAGCAAGATGATAATGTAAAACATCACGGATTTTCGATGGATTTGTATGATATTGTGTGAAGAAAAATGGTTATCTCATTATTGGAGATAAAAAGCTCTCTTATTTTTAATTGTGCGTATAAAATGTGCTTCTCTGTCTCTGGATTATCATGAAAGTTTTTAAATATGTTTTATATTTTCAAGTGGAAAATTTTGTCATCAAGAGTCTTCACGTTAAATTAACTTATATATTTTTATAAATTTTCTTAAATTTTCTTTCTCGTTGTTACAAAAAATATTGAAGATGTTTTTACAATTTCTTTTATATTTGTTCCTCGGATACAATTTATTACACGTTTGTTACAAAGTTAAATAAATTGGCCGAATGTACGTGCGGTCATGATTGAGTGGATAATGTGGAAGACTGAAATATGCTGCCTACATTTAATATGCGCGTATAATTAATGGTTATCCGAGCCAAACGAAATTTTCGCTCAAGTATCGACGAGACCAATAATACCATGAGAGCACATCAGTCAAATAGAGATTTTAGTGGCTTTCGATTTAGTTCATGGTCTTCGATCTCACCGCCGTTGTGGAAAATACGATTTGTCCATTTCCATCGATGTATATATACCCAGATTATTGTTTATACATCTCATTGTCTAAACTTAGACTTTCCTTAACGAAGATCTGATTGACGAGAGAACTTTTTATATAAAGCTTTCTCTTAATGCAGAATGTTTTCATACAACGTATGGCTAAAAATGCACGTATTCTCAGTTTTGTTTGTTCAATGTTGTATTTGCATTTATCTCTGGGAAATGTTTCGACAATTCCGAGACGTCCCGTGGAAAAATTCATTATCGTGCTCGGTCGGGCGTTCGCGACAATTTTGAAATTCGTAAAAATTATGATGTCCATGGATTATCGCAGTCGACAGCGCGCTGATCGACGAATTGCCGGCAAATTGAATTCAGTCGACACGTTTTCGGGCCGCAATATTATTACGGCAGTCGAACTGACTGGTTTTATTGTCCGCATTAACTGCAGCGGATTTCCGGGCGACGAAGAGAGCACCGTGAGAACGAAATAATTACCGGTATCACGCATATTTACAGCGCGCGTAAGAGCCGATGGGTTTTAACCGAAATGCGATTTCGCGCCGCGTATTTTCATCAATTTCGCGCACATTCGAGCTGCTCAGCGGTGTGTAATAGCATGATTGACTATCTATCGATTTATCATATAACAAAGCCTCATGAGTTTTGAAAAAGGTTGTCATGGAATTAAATGGCACAACGAACTATACGTCCGTATAGTTTATCACAAGGTATATTTACAAACGGTTTTTAATTTCAGGGTAATTTGTAAAAATGTTAAGAATGAAAGGATTTTGTAAAATGTTTGAAATTGGAAAACGAATGAATATATCTCGTTCGATTATATACAATCCATATGGGTAAACGCTGGTCATGTTGCAAATAATGTAAAACGTAACAGATATTAACATTGATAATAAACGCACGATTACGATGAACACCGCTAAATTACGCTAAATTTCTTGCGGTGGGACAGCTATCAACATTTTAATATTAGTCGTATATTTTCGGCCGTACATTGTGTGATCACGGGATTATTGTCAAAATTAAATTCCAATGGCAATACAATATCTGTAATATTCTCACTTTTCCATTGGCAATCGCGGTATTATTGCCGGAATGAAATTTCGGCGATAATGTAATATCGGTAATATCCTCGCACTTTTCCGTCATGCGCGACCGCAGATTATTATTCGAAATTAAATTTCGCCGAGTCGCTGCGCAGTCGTCACGATACGTGCAGCCGTCGATCGCAATCATACATCTCGATAATATCCGAGGTCCGATTGATCCCGCGCACGGACGCATCGATATGCGCTACGGTTCGGTTCCATAAATTCCATCTCCCGCGCGCCTATCGATTCATCGGCAAAGTAAAACGCGTAACACAGTGCATACTCCGCGAAGAGGATTGTCTACTTTTACATTATTTTCTCGTTACTGAAATTAAGGCTTGCCATTCGAAACGACTCGATTTCCACTTGAAACGTACCTCAGTCCTCTCGTGTCTTTGACATTTTAAAATATTTAAATATTTAATAGAATACGCTTATCATAATGCATCTTGCGAAATCGCAACTGCGATATTTCAGACGTGGAGAGGAAGAGACGAAAATAGAAAGGGAGAAAAGAATAGTAATTTTCATTTTTATATGTAGGTCACGATGATGTGCACGTACATTAATTTAATGGAATTTAATGAATAGAAATATAAGCTGCACTCTTTGGACTTTTTACGCATTCGTAGAAAAAAATCTTCTACAACGGATTAAACTCATCTTTGCAGAGTGTACACGACAATGAATAATTTTGAATACATGATTATAAAAATACATACCAATTTCATATTATACGTTAGACGAGCCAAACACGTTACGGCGGAGTCTTCGTAAGTTCGCCGCGCGCGTCGATATCCTACGGGAAACTCCAACGTCCTATAATTGAAGTTCGCCAACATGTACAGTAGCTAACGAGCACGTGGCTGCACTTTCCGGTCGTTCCTATCGTGTGACCCTTTCCGAACGCGTCGGCGATAACGACAAATACAAAACCTAACAGGCGCTATCGATAGCGCTATCGCCTCTCCGGCATTGTCCCTCGGACACCGCAACCTTTTGACTTCGATGGACCTATGCTCTCGTGCATGACCCAAAGATAACCCTTTCATCTGAATACATCTGAATACGTTCTACGGACTTTTGTACGGAGCCAGGTGTCCGAGAATGTCACACGAACAAAGGAGCCTTTGCGTCCCGTGCAAAAACACGAGTTCTCTTAAAAAGAATTTACTACCTTTTTTAGTAACTGAATTTGTTGATTTTGAAGAATATATTTTTAACGGCTTTGAAGAAATTTGTAACAATGTTATGGCGTTTAACAAAATAATAACAGCAATTATAGAGAATGTTTTTTCTCGATAATTATAATATTTAAAATTAAATTTGCACACAAAATAAGATAATTGCGAATAATAATTTGTTTGTTGATATCGATTTAACGTTTTTATTCTTTGAATTTCACTGTGGATCGACCGTAAAGTGGTTAGATCACGACTCGATTTCGGATTTTCATCTGATTAATACCATTGCGATAACTGCAGTAATGTAGTGATTATATCGTGATCGTAATTTCGATATTTGCACGGACCATCCGCGACTTCCAAAAGCGTGCGTGTGCGGGTGTGCGTGGCAAATATTATGCCAATAATTACACATCGCAATGCTTTATATTGAATTCACATCGGTAATAACCGAAAGCATACCTAAATTTGCACGATACATGCACACGCATATACATTTATATTTTATTTTAACAGACAGAAAAGATCATTACACTTTATTATTTGATTTATTTATTCGTAATTTTATCGTCGACAGTACCCTCCTTGATCGATTAAATATTTAATACAATAATTTATATTTATACTTAATATAATAATTGTAACAACAATAAATTACATCATCGGTCAAAAATAATCCCAGTGGACGTTAACGCAATAATCGTTCCGTTTGAAATCAAGCAGTCTCCAAAATCGTCTCGCGTAGATGGCGAATCTCGTTATTGACGATAACGCCACGCTAAGTTATGGCGGACAAGGCATTCAAGTTCATTCAGCCTAAATCGATCTCCATTATCGAGCATGGGATCAAAGAGCGATACTTTGACGGACGCGCCTCAACAGACTGGCGGGGTAACGGGGGGGGGCGGACGATTCGGGGTATCGT
>VBVR01000943.1:0-37501 GCA_011638315.1 Tetramorium parvispinum | reverse complement strand
ATATATATATATATATATATATATATATACATATATATATACATATATATGGGGCGTCTTCTTTGTCAAATTTGACCACCTCCCCTCTGTCCAAAAATCAGGGCGACCAATAATATCGCATCTGGACTCATTTTGTAGCTTCATGTCTGTACTTTCTTTGAAATCGTGGCCCTCTTAAAAAAACAAAATGGCGAATTTAATACAGCGGCTATAATCTAAAAAGTAAAGAAAAAATTACTTAAATGCGCTAATAAAACCCTGAGGAACTCACCCCTCATATATATATATAATATGATATGTATAAAATAATAGATTTAATTTACTAAAACATATAAGTTTATATATAGAATTAAAATTATGATTGCATTGCCGATAAAATAGTATTAATCATATTCTTGTTGTAGGCGTAAGTGAGAAAAAAATTCCCAAACTTGATGGTATCAATATGTGGCCAGCATTACAATCCGATAAGCTCAATCTTAGAGAAGAAGTGCTAATAACCATTGATGAACTTTCATTTTATTCAGCCATTCGTCGTGGTGATTACAAATATGTGAAAGGTGGCGTGGAGAATTCGAAGTGGGTAGGAGATTCCGGAAGATCATCTAACGAAAATCGACCGGCATATGATCCTGACAAAGTACTAAATAGCCAGGCAGGAATTGCTATTTCTCAAACAATTAAGCAAATGGAAGAGGAAATACTAGTGTCTGACAAGATTCTACAGTTAAGAAATCAAGCTGTAGTCAATTGCAATGTGACAGAAGAGGAAAAGGGGAGTATAAAAATAAATACAAGAATTTGGAAAAGCATTGAAGCTTAATAAACATTATTATCTAAATATCTGAATGTTTTATAGTTGTTAAATTTCTTTAAAAAGTTTCTTAAAATTCCCTAAAGAATTCGATAATGCTTTTTAAAATCTTTGAATTGAATAAATTATAAATAACAGAGAATGTTGTAATTTAAATATTCTCATATGCAAAAGTCATACAGAGAAAACATATTTTCCGTATGATTTAATCAGCAATAATAAAATATAAATTTTTATAAATTTAAATTTACTCAAGTTTAAAAGATTAAGAATGCTTTCAAGATAAAAAATTTATGATTTTTTTTTATATCAAATAATGATTTCCAATATTTGTCTAATGATTTCCAGTACCCCCAATATTTCTCTAATATTCCTTTCTAATAATTTTTTGTTAGTTTTAATAATTTCATAATTAAAAATAATATTATTACAAAGTGTATATTGTTAAACATTAAAAATATTATTTGCTTCTTACAGATTCCTTGCAACATATTGTTAGCTCCATGTCTCTACAACATTACAAATGATCCTTGTGAAATGATCAATATTGCCGAAGTGAGACCCTACATGGTAGTAGAATTAGCAAAAGCTCTATTAAAGTATGAATTATCTGCGAAACCACCAAGCAATATATTCATCCCAGATCGATCGGCAGATCCGAAACGCTGGAACAACACTTGGACTTGTTGGCGAGATTAGGTTGTTTAAATAAAACCGTCAGACTTTTACGTATTTATGACAATTCTTCTATCATTTTTATACTATTATTTTAATCTTTACAGGGATTTCTTGGGCTACAAATAAATGTCGCGCCCGTTCTAAAAAATAATATATAATTTCAAATATTTATGCAGTTTCTTGCTGAAAACAATCGCATACGATATCTTAAAGCGCCAATTCATGGGACGTTGAAAAACAGCGTTGAGCGTCGTCACGTGATGCCAGCGTCAAGAAAGAGAAGTTGAATTTTTCCAACTCCAAGCGTCAAAGCCAAAGCAGCGCGAAGACGCTATTCTCTTTATGAATTTCAGTTGAAGCTGGCGTTAATTGTGATCATGCGACCTTCTTGCCGCTGAAAATGAGCGTCGAGCGTCAGCGTGAAAAGGCACCTTAAAGAAAGAGAGAAATTTCGATGCGCAAAAATATGTAACATTTTTAACAAGTAAATACAATTAAAGAGCCATTTAAAGATTTAGTATAGAAAACAAAATGAGAAAATGTATATCTATTATGAATAATATGAGGATTTATTATAGGTAAATATAGATAAATGTATATCTTCTAACACACACACACACACACACACACACAATACTATGTTACTCACAAGGATTTTTGTAACACAATTACCCGTGTAAAATATATTTTACACTCCGACATTATATTTCAACTTTCACTGTACTTTTCGATTTACAATTCAATAAAAATTGATAATATTCTACAGACATTTCGAAATGGAATAAACATATGTACATAGTGCAAAAAATCTTATATATTTGTAAAATAATTTGTACAGTATTTGATCAATGAAAAAACGTTAGCATTTGTATATAATAGATTTCTAAGATATATTGAAATGTATTGTATATATATTTTATACAATCCTACATTAATAATATAGGATCCACATTTTGATTTCTAAACTGTTTTCTACTCTGAAAAATTTGTGTATTTTGAAAATATCAAAAAGTACACAGTTGTTGAATTATAAAATATACCACACTAAAAAATTTGTTAATTTATATATAATATATAAGAAAAATAAATAACTGTATTAAACATATACACTACATACACATATACAATACATATGTATTATTTATATAAATATACAATTTAATAATTTCAAATGAAATAAATAAAATTATCAAATCAAAATAATAAACCTTTTTATTATTGAAGTAAATATAAGTTAAGAAATGAAAAAACAAATAATTCCATTTTTAATAAGTATTTTAATATTTTATTATTTTTCTTAATGTTAACTAATGTAAACTAAAAGTTAGAGATACAAAGTGATTCTATTCGAGCTAGCTTATCGCGATATTATCGATTACTTGTTTATTAATTTCAATATTTCGTGTTAATCCTTCGTCCTCAACGAACTCTCGCACGTTCAGATTCACACGTGCGACCACTTGATCGAGAAGGACGTATTATTCTATACATTTAAACATTTTTCTAATAATCATAATATATAAAATATTCGAACAAAAAATGAATATTGTATCTAACCATCAAAAAATTGTGAAATATACAGTCTGAATAAAATCTAAGGAACATGAAATCAAGAAACTGAAATCTTGGAAATGATCCAGAAGACTGAAATACTCTTACCAGTTACCACCGCCTTAAAAAGCATCTGTTTACCTGGGCCATTTCCAAGCTTTTAGTTTGTCAATCTCACACAATTTGGACTTGATTTAGTCGGTGCATTTCGCATTGCTTTTATAATTTGTATATAATAAATTACTCGATCAAATAAATTAATCGAATGTTACTTTTTCATGTTACTCGTTACATTTTAATATCAAGAATTTTTAGTTAATAAATTAATCTTTATAAATAATAAAATAATATAATTTTAATATAATTTTATTAAAAACTGGAATTAAACAATAACTATCAGTGAAAAATATACATTAATTTTTTTTTTGTTTCATATGTTCTCTTTAAAAATTTCTCTAAAAATTGTAATTTCAGAATATATCGACCTTATATAGTTAAGGAAACGCTGTAGCCATCCGCTAAATTATTGTAAAAGGATTTCTTCGTATTATTTTTATAGATTTGGAAATCCTTTCAGAAAAAAAAAGTACAGACGTTATTGTAAAAAAAAATTTTTTTTATTACAAATTATTTTTATTTTCAGCATAAATACTACCGAGCAGACACATATTAATGTCTATACTTTTATTTTGTAAAAGGATTTCTAAATCTATGAAAGTAGTACGAAGAAATTTTACAAAAATTTAGTACAGCGGACGGCTACAGCATCCCCTTAAACTCGAATGCCTACATCTCTGCACAGTTTTATAATTATAATTATAGTTTTATAATTTTATCATTTCCGATACACCAATTCAATTGACCCGATTTCAAATGCAGGCGAATTATATAGAAAATCTTAAACTACCCGCTGCTTACGATGCGGTTGCAGAAGACAAATTCTTAATCTCGAAGAGCACGAGCGAATGAAGGAGAAAAAGGAAATCGATGAAAGTTCTCATGCGGAGAAACCGCCCTTCAACTAAACAATGAACCGGTGCCAATGCCGGGGGGATGAAGTTGTCTTGAGAATTCTTCCGAGGTGTATTCCAGAAAGGAAGAAAACTAGTTCGCGAGGTGAAGCGGCAGTCTGGATTTAATCACCGACTGCTGAATCATCGAATACAATAACTGTTACTACGTTCTCTACAAATTACTTCCACGGATTCGATAAGCGTACACAAGCGCCCGGTAATTGGACGACTTTCATACTTCGGCACTACCGCGGGGACTGCAGTACTTTCGAATGGGGAATTCATGAAAAAATAGATGAGACATGCGGAATAGAATTTTTTCATATAAAAATTTCGCTGGCGAGGAAACCCGCTGGAAAAATACGCTCTAAAGCTTTGTACTTTTCGATATGTTTCTGTACGTTTGCACGGCAATGATCAAGATTGCATAAACTTTGCTTTTAGGCGCAAATTAAAATTCTGTAAATAACTTGCATGAAAAAACGGCCGGTGAAACTTTTTGTATAATTAATGCAATTTGTTAGAAAAGCTACGAGCGCGCCTAATCAATATAAAACTGCACCGTAAAATGTTTTTGTCCAAACGTTACGCTATAAATAAATCCTAAATACAAGTTTTATTTTTAAATCTTAATTTTCAATAACATTTAGGAATTAAGCGTTAGAGATTTTATTTATTTAAAGCTACGTCAAATAAACAATATACATTTATTCTTTGACTAGATGAATTTTTCAATCAATGAAACTAAAGCTTTTGCTAATCCTTCCAATTTTTTTTATGGAAATATTTTTAAATCCTCAACACAAAATTCTAAACATATTCTTTTTGTCAGATCTACTTTTACACTCTCTAATTAAAGCAGATATAATTATTGTGCAAAAGTAGTGTAAGATGATTTAAAATACTATTATATAAAAATTCATTAATTAAGCTATGAAAGGCAAGGAAGCTTAATCTCAGAAATTTATTTACGATCTTTCTTTTTTACAGCATCAACTATCTTTTCTTCGGCTTGGAATTTAATCCGCCCTCGGTAGGGATTTACAGAATGCTGTTCCATTTTCCTAAACGGATGCATGTTGATGTCGACGTTGCGGCGGGGCCGTCGGCTGAAGTGCTTCTAAAGTATGAGAGAAGCGACGCGGGCGAGGAGGCACGGGGCACGGGAGAAAGATGGAGATTCTCGCTGATACGCACCTGACCACGCGCATTTGAGGGCATCAGTGACGTCAAGGCTTGGGGGCGGAGGTTGCCGATTACGTCACCGGCCCAGCCAGCCAGCCTCCACCGCCACGACATCGATCAGCGGCACTCGTGGGAAAGGCAGAGTACCGACAGTGGAGAGGAGACGAAGACGGGGCCACTTTCCGAAGAAGGAAACATCACTAATAGCCGCCGCATCGCCGTGGTCTATTAATTAAATTCCTGATTACCCGCCGATATTTCGCCCGATCGTTTTAGTGACCCCGCAGGTCCGATGGTCGACCAAGAAATTCAATTCGAATCATTACTGACGGGACCGGAAGCGTATCTAGCGGTCGCCAACTCTCGCGGTTCATTCCGCGGTTAATAACTCCTTTTCTTTCTCGTTTTCGAAAATTCCAACGACCATTATAATTGTAGGAATTACAAGGATTGACGTAATTCGGTCATTTATCTAGCGCTATCGATTTTTATAAAATTCGAACGTAAGAAGTATCGTGAATTCGTGAAAAATCTTTCTAAATTTCCGAACATTTATGATTTATTTATTGAAAAGACGTTTTCAAATTTTATTTCAACAAATCGACAAACCTTTTTTATGAAATCATTTAATTGTAAATTGAGAAACCCTTTATAAAATTCAAAAGAGGGTCTTCTCTGATTTTTCTGT
Source organism: Tetramorium parvispinum (assembly GCA_011638315.1). Lineage (NCBI taxonomy): Eukaryota > Metazoa > Arthropoda > Insecta > Hymenoptera > Formicidae > Tetramorium > Tetramorium parvispinum. The sequence goes on along the minus strand of VBVR01000943.1, from coordinate 31,572 downwards.
TTACGTTCAAAACTCAGCAACGATCTCTAGAAGAGTGAGAAGTCAAGATAACGAAGTGCTGCGTAGCGGACGAGGGACATCGAATAGTGGTTTCTTTTAAAACACTGCTTCAAAAACCATCTTTGATGGAGAAATGTCTCCGCGACGATGTCTAAATCGACCTTACTCAAAACCTACTAAAGAGAAGTTTTCAAATCTTGTTTGGAAAAATTGACGAACTCGTTTTATGAAGGTATATAAATTGAGAAACTCTTTATAAAATTTAACAATAAGAGAGAATCCTCTGATTTTCCTATTTACATCGGAACACTCAGCAACGATCTCTAGAGGGGTGAGAAAATAACGAAGTGCCGCGTAGCAGGCGAGAGACGTCGAACAGTGGTTACCTTTAAAATGTTACTTCTCAAAAACCTTTGATCGAGGAACGTCTCCACGGCGACGTCTAAATCGACCTTAATGGAAATGGCTTTTATATCTTCTGTACAATAATCCGCAATGAGACATTTTCAGATCGCGATATTTTTCCATTGCATCTCGGATTCGCAAATCAATAAAAATTTTATTTTATTCTTGCAAGAACATCTTTGTTTCATATATAATATAAATTTCTTAAAAATGTTATATTAATATTTTAAATATAATCAACGCCCATGAAAAGTTTACGTATTAATGGTACTCGTTGATGTTCATTCATTCAAAGGATATATTATAAAGGATTTCATGACTCGGACGAGATACTTTGCGTGCGCATTATATTCGCGAATCGCAACTTGGCAAAACACGTTATCGCGTAGCGTAATAATTAAATTGCATTCGGGAGGCGCGCGCGAGCACGAGGACGCGGTGACTTCGGAAACAACGTCTAAGCCGTCCGATTGTGCATTCGCCCGCCTGCGTAATCTGACTTTCAATTATACTGCGAAATCAGGACAAGCTCCTCGTCGTTCCCGTCGTATCGACGCGCGAGCGACGTCTCTAGGCAAACAATGCGGAACAGTTGTAATTAGATATTTGCCCGATCCCTTAATGAGAACTCCGCGCTCATGAAGGAACCGGCCGCCGAAGGAAACTTTCGCGTCGCGGTTCCGCGAGATTGCGAGTTTGTCGGTGAGATTGTGCGTTTGAATCACATTTATAACGATACCATCGCCGGGAGCACGTCACGCGGACTACAATGTCATTCGCAACTGCGTTGCATGGAAACGCACAGTGGCCCATTATGCTACGATTGAATTCGAATGATGACGTCTGCAAGAAGTTTCGACATGTAAACTCGTTATGCAAGGGAGCTCGCTTATCTATTTACCTCATTTCCGGCTCTTCGAATCTTAGCGATACTACTAGCTTTACTACGCCATCCATTCGTTGTTTCCTAGCAGACTTAATGAGATCTGTATTTTTTATAATTTTTTTTCCCAAACACTTAAAACATATAAATTTTGAATAATAAAAAAATATGTTTTATAGTTCTCTTATTAATTCTCTTATTATTTTTCTATTCTTTTTTTTTGTTATTAGGTATACATGATCAAATATAATGAGTTTCAGTCTCGGTATTTTTTATAAGTTTATCCCAACACTTAAATACATATAAATTTTGAGGAATAAAAAGGTACATTTTATATCTCTTATTAGTTCTCTCACTATTTTTCTATTCTTTTTTTTTGTTATTATAAATGATTAAATATAATGAGTTTCAGTCTCGGTTCGGAATAACTAATCAAAGTTTTAATATTGAAAATAATTATATTGTACATTATCAGAAGTACTTTATAATTTCTGAAGGAATGAAGAAACTGAGACATTATTTTTCATGATATCATTCCCCCGACCATACTGTTTATAATGAAACGCAAGATTGTTACTAACTTATATAGGCAGTATAAACGAACCTTCCCTTCTCGACCACGGAAAGCTTAGCAGCGCATCGTCTAGCCGGCCGATTGTTCGTTTACCTCGCCGCTTAATCGGGCTCTCAATTATCGCGCAATCAAGACGACCTAATTTCTCGTTTGTTCTTTCTTCCCTTCCTCCCTCTCTCTCTCCCTCTCTTCCTTCCTGTGGAGGACAAAATGTAACGTGCTCGGAGGTCTGACGTGCGCCGATACGGTTTCGCGTGTCGGCGAAATTCTCTCGCGCGCGCTTGCCGTGATCAGCGTCACGCGTTACGTGCAGCGGCGTTTAATGTTGGCGTTAACATTTCGTCCGGAGTCCGGGTCGCGCCGCCGAGACCTTTAGAGCCGAACTGACTTTCTTTTCAATGCCATCCGCCGCTTCTACGGCGCGCTCCGGCGACGCGGAAATGGAAATTGCATACGCTGCATTGCTATGCAGCGGACGCAAAGAGCCGGATAGCGAGCGAACGACGGAGCGATATTCGATCCAAGTGGAATTTTCGACGATTGAAGAACGGAAACGATGGGAGAAGGAAACGTTCAGCTGTCTTCCTCCACGTCTAATAACACGCGATCGCCGAATAAATAATGAGAGCGCGCAAGGCAAAGACGCATCTACGCATAACGCATCATAAAAATACATTGTTCCAGTTATCTCGACATCCGATACTGCTCCAACGAGGATCGATAAATCGATAGATATATATATATATGTTTTTTTTTACTTATCGCACGCTTCTTTGACGATGTAAGACAGCGGCGGAGATGCTCGCTCCAGAAATTGCAGAAGAACTCCCGCGGAGAGTCATGGAATAAAGGAAGAAACATGTATAATGGTTTGAGCAAATAGTTTTCTCTCTTTTGCAAAAATGCAATTAACTTTAATGGAATAACTCTCGACTGAAATCGCGTTCGTGATTTTTGAGCATTTCGTAGAAATATATTTAAATGACTGTGCATATAGAGGAACAGTCCATAGTGATTGAATTAATTCTCGATTGCTCTTCCTCGATGTGAAACGAAGAAACGAAAGAATTATTAAAATGCACTTTCATAGTTTGTGAAAAACGATGCGAGAAAGTATCATGTTTGATGCTGTATATTTTCACGATATATTTATGCATCCCAGTTGCAATGCTAGCCAAATGGTACTGACCTATGACACGCTTTTTCTGCTGCAACGTATACGCAATGCTGTCAACGAATCGCCAAACGACACAAAAATTGCATACTAATATTTTGCTACAATAACGCGATGATCCAAATAGTCAGATATATTTCATGATCAATATAATTCAGTTGGGAGGCGACGTTACAATTTGATAGAAATGCTACCTCGAACTTTCTTCTATTCGCGTTACAATAAATATTTTTATAGAACTGAATAAAAAATATTTTTGCAGACTTGAGATATTCTTCATCCCTCCCCCTCCCCCTCCATTCAATCATCTATATATATATAAGATATTTATGAATTTTCGTCGCTTTCTTCTCGGTGAGCAGCACTTACGTCATTTATCGGGATAACCTCGATATTTTAAAATTCTTTTCTCATTTCCACGATAAATCGTCCTCTTATCTTAATTGCTTTCTAATAATGATTTATAGAATCACTGCTTCGGATAGCAATTGCTGTTTTGAAGAATCTCTATCTGATGGACAGGTGTTATGCGCGAGTGAAATGAATACAATTGCGTCATACCTCTGAAAGACTAAACATAGAATACACCGCAAGAAACTATGATAAAGCGTAATACTGAAATATTTGCCACGACACCAGCGAAATCGCGTTTCTTGGGCAGACTTTTTCAGAATTATCACCTTCATGCATCTTACCTCGTTGATTTTATCGAGCGGCAAACTTCTAGCTCTGTTAGCGCGCGCTAGCCAAACCAACCGACTAGGGACTGTCACGCAAACCGCGCGATTTCTATGCTTTCAGAATTAAACTGTAAGTACCGTAAAATCTCTCTTTTGTTTCCCCGAAGACGAACTTATATACTGCTTCTTCCGCCTCTTGCGGCTCGCCGAAAGCGTATCAAAGTTCGCGTCTGGCGCTAAAAATATCCGCAAACTACTCTAATCACGAATACGCCACGGGGCACGCTCGCTAACATTAATATCTGACGTCTGGTAGCTCACTGACCTATTTGAGGGATGAACACGTGGTCCGCATGGGCAGCAACAATTGCTCAAACGTTTACGTCTACGCGCACACCAGTCCTGGCCCATCGTCGTCACCGTCGATTCGATGGCTTATTAATTTCCCTACGAGTCACATAACGTTTCGTTTCTGTTTCAACTCGTCGGAAACTCGTCGCAGTTTCGCAGCTCACACGAGTCTATTTCTTTCGTGTCATGCTAATAGCCTCAATTAAGGAACATATTCCCCGCCGGTTTTTGCGCCAGGAAAAAAAAACAAACCGTTGCATGTCCTCGTTGGCCCGCGACATCACATTTTTCACGCATTCGTGTCTTATCGGAGGGTGGACAGCCTCGATTTTCCCGCATGTACTAATCTGCAAGTCCGGAAATTTCCACATGCAATTTTCCATCTCGCAGGTCGCATTTCTCGATCCTCCGATCCAGGAGCAGTCGTGGAAACGCGCATTGATCTCTTTTCAAAGGACACGTATGGTAAAATCCTCCGTATCCAGCGCGGGAACGACGTTAATATCTCTCGAATATCCGGCGAGGCTCTTCAACGAAAATGCAGTGTTACGATAGCTTTCAATTTCACGGAATCTTTCATCCCTTTGAGGAATTCCTCCCACGATACGTGCTGTTTGCTCACGCTCATGATTCGTGGTCATATCGATTACGTTTCGGCGGATGTTGATGATGCTGATTGATGGAGCCGTCAACGTTGCGAGAATCTCGTTATCGTGTTTTCTATAACGGGCGTTTATCATGTCGATTACGTTATACAATTGTTACGTTTAGTGAATGCGAAGTCGATTCAAATAAAATTGTTCGAAATTGCGCGATGGGTAACAAGTCGCAATTCAAATGGGATTAAATGGAAAAAGAATGTGCGGGGCGCTCTCGTTTTTTTTTTATTAAACTCTGCGGTATTAAAATTTCCTTTGGGGAGGAATCTCGGGCACTCGACATCCCGCCTGGCCTGGGCAATTTTATTGTATATCCCTCACCGGGCTCTAAGTGCGCCATAAAGGTGTTACCTCGCTCTCCTGCATGACGTGAATAAGGAAAATATTATTTCACCCCGAAACGATTACGCTGTCTGTCGGTGTCGAGTTGACAGAATTTCCGGAATGTGCGAGTGTAACGAGAGAAAATATTCACGGGATATTTCCGCATTTTTATTCCGCGGCTCTTGTGGAAGACGTTAAGAATCGTGAAATCTATTTTTGAGTGCGGAGGCAAATTAGCTGTTTTTTCCTTGCCTCTGAGATTTTATCGCGTCGGCGAACAAAGTGCAATTTGAATTGATGACTATTCATTACCTTCCTCTTTTCTGTTGTTAATATTAAAGCCGCCATGTCCGATCGTATCGGTTTTCGTCGCGCGACTCAGAATTTGTATTCCGCCGATCTCGTTCAGCACACGTCAGTCAGCTAATTTTATCTCGCATCAACATTAGCCTCGTTATCTCAGAGGAAATTGGAAGATCTCGTAGCGGACGTGTAGCCTTTGATTTCGCGTCGAAATCAGTGAATTTATAAGTCCACATTTATATGCAGCACCTCTGGATGCATGTTCGTCGTTTGGCATTCAAGGTCGTTAATGCATGACTTACACTACACACACCGTGTAATTTATTCCAAAAACACGTATCGTTGTTACTTCGCAGCCGCATAATTTTTTTCTGTTATGAATCGTCGGGAGGGACTGTAGCCGATCCTTATCCACTCCGCCACCGTTGTCCGCCACTTGATAAAAATTTCATTGTGGAGGATGATCACATGTTCTCCGCTTACGGCGCATGCGATAATTTCCCCATACAAAAGTGTTCCTCCGTCGACGCGACGATTTTAAATACTTGCCATCGTCGGGTGGTGGACGCGCATCGCGCGGGCTTACTTAAAGCCACATAGACACACGAATCAATATTCAATCCCCGACGTATCATCCAAACGCAATTTCAACGGCGTCGGGGGAATCATTGGGATCGACCCGATAACGTCTAACGTACGACGCGTCTAACGTAACGCCGAAGACACCCTCACGGCTCGGAGTAACACTGATTTTTCACCGAGGTCCACTACAACTGTCACCGCTTGTCATCTCCGTGGCCCCGTCGTCAACGATCGTCGCCCGCGTCGGACTCGACGACGGAATTGCGCGGACGTCATTGCGCGACTTCATCGTACTCTCTCTCGTCTCCGGCGTGTCTCTCACGAGCTGAGCGTGACAGGAGAAGTGTCTCCGGCGTCGGAGTCCGCTTGCGCTCGCTCTCTCGCTCTCTCACTTTCGCTCTCCCTCACAGCACGCGGATCAATCGGGTGCACATGGCCGCACGAACACGCACGATGCACTCGCTGGTCCTACCCACGTCGCACATGGGATGACGATCCATCGATGATCGATCGTCGTCGTCGTCGTCGTCGTCGGCGGCGGCGGCGGCGAGGGCAAACGAGGGCGACGCGCGCTCCCGGCGCTCGGCGTTTTCACTCGGGGCGGCCGCGACAACGTTCTGGCCCTCTCGGCGAGGCAGACGAGGGTTCCGCGCGCGCGGAGCACGCCGAGGGCGCGCGCAGAAAGAGACGATCCTCCGGATGATCCGCGAGACCGGCGCTGGCAAGGACGCGACGAGAGACGCGACTGTGGAACTCGTCCGCGGGGCAAGCGGACCGCTTCAACGTGGCTGCAGGACCGCAGACGTAAACCCGCGGATGGGTGGAATGAAATGAGTGAAAAGGAGAGAAGCGCGAGGGTGAGGGAGAGACAGAGAGCGTGCGAGGGAAAGAGAGATAGTGAGAGAAGGGTGGCAGGGAGAGAGAGACGGCAGAGAGTACTACGGAGAAAGACGGAGAACGAAAGAGCGACAGAGAGGAGCGGCGCCGTTCTCTCGTGGCTCTATCGACGCGAGCGCCTCCTTCGTCGACTTCCGCGCCGAAAACGCCGACGCTCGCGGCCGCTCGGGGTGGCGAAGGGGTGGTGGAGAACGCGAGAGAGAGAGAGAGAAAGAGAAACGGTGAGGATGATAAAAGGGGCGGTAATTAGAAAGAGGGAGTACGCTGCGAGTAGTAACTGATTACGAGATTAATTAGGAGGCTCGGCGCGTAGCGCCGTGGAAAGATGAAACAAGAAGTAGTAGTAGTCGTGAGTAGTCAGGCAGCGTTTAAGTAGCGAGGAACGACGGATACAACGGACGAGAGGAGGATGAACGACTGGAATGAACTTTGCGAGCTGGGAGAGAGAAAAGGTAAAAATAATTCGTGAAAAATAAAAGGGAAAATGAAGTGTGAGCCAGGTAGTTGCCGTAGAATATGAAGGAAGCTATGGCGAGCCGCAGGGAATAGGAGCAAACAAATGCAGTCGGGGCGGAAATAAATAGAAAAAAAAAAGATCCATGAATACGCCGGGGAATGCGAATGAAAATTTTCAACTGCGACGATGACGACGAACTTCCAACAACAATGAAACACGAAGATGCGCCGGAGATGAACGCAGAAACGTCGACGGACTTCTTTATCTTCTTTCTTCAACTTCCTCCTGTGTGGAGGCGATCGTGCTTTTTATTCCATTATTATTATATTATCGGATATCGGCTTGCCTCCTCATTATTTATCCTTCTTTTGTAATAGTCGATAAATATACTGAACAATGGAAATGAAATAATAGATTTCCGACAATAGATATTGGTCGTTGCGACAACTATAATTTAATTGTTAATGTTTGTCGAATATTAACGAACTTTTTGTAGGGCTCCATGCAATTTTCTGAATACGTAATATTTCAACGAAAAATATTTCCATTAATTTTTTTCATGGAAAATTAATATCTGCGAGTGACGAGAAATTTTCAAGTACTAAATTGACGTGTATCGTGAAAACACTAATTGGTTAATTTCGCACATAGACGCTGGTAATTTACGTCGACTCCAACTAAAGAGCAAACACGGATCGGGGCTTCAAAGCAGCGAACTATCGATAATTGGCCCGATTAAGCGATTATCTAAATGATTACACAATTAATCAATGGCAAAGCCGTCACCGAGAAAATCAATCACCAAACGTCGAGTCATCGAATCGCGCGAGCCGATGGTCGCCCCGGAAATGGCAGTTGTGTATCGCGAACATTCCCGAAACGCACGCTCTCGTAAGAGCGAAAGAGCGGACCACGTGTTCGGAATGACACACCCACATTTCGTTCGAAATCAATGGAATGGCGGGAACGTGCGGCCTCTGAGTAAACGCTGCAACAGGATACAATCTGTCGGGGACGCACGAACGAACGAACGAACGAACGAACGAACAACGACCATGCAAATGAAGGCATACTCCAAGGGGCGCAAGTTTATCGTGATATTTACATCGGAGAAGATGCAGTTCGCGCGCACGATTAAATTCCAAACGGTGAAATTTATTACCTCGCATTAAATCAGTTAATTATCCAGGGGCAATGGCTTAATAGAAATTATTGTATGGAAATTTTGCATGCTATCGCGTTAAGTACGGTAATATATTTTATCTACGTTTAATTCGAGAAACGCCGCGGCGTCACGTATAATGCCGATTAATTTTGGTATTTCTCTCGCCTTCGTAGAATTGCAGTTGGGGAGACCGTAACGCTACGCGTGGAGCTATCAGATAGCAATAGCGCAAACAGTCAATAAAACGTGACGGTATGTGTTTCCGAGCCAATAAGAAGGCCTGAAAGAAAAATGGTTGGATGGAATTGTCCGATCGAGTCGCGGAGAGCTGGTTACGTTACGAGAAGGATACGGGGGACTGGCAGGGTAGTGGAGGAAAGTAGAGAAGCCAATAAAACATGCGACGTGCGCGACGCAACGAGGAAAGAGAGACGGGGAGGTGGTGGATTCGTTTATACGGAAACACGGATCCGTGACCTACGCGGTATATACCATGGCCACAAGTGCCGTGAAAGTCGCGAATAATTGTTCACCCATGACCTACGTCAACGATATTGACCATACACACGCGACTTTAATCTAAATAATGCCCCGTCGGAAGGAAAATATACATATCTTCCGTTTTCGCGTGCAAAGCCCGAGAGGAACCTGCCGTCGAGAATTATTCCAACGTTCCAAAGCATTCTATTCTCTTCTCAAACTCTCCGGATTACACGTCGGCGATATTAAAGTTTGAAGAGCGTATTGGAAATGAAGGTAATTTGAATGTTAGGATCTTCATCGGTGAATATTAAAATTACAGATTGATTTTGATTGGTTTTGTCGACCGCGTAATTAACCGCAGAGTAGAACGCATACATGTATAAATTCGATTGTTTCTTTAACACAGTGACGATATATGGCACATCCACAATGTAAAATCAATGGCGTCGAGAGCGTCGTAATTGTGTGTCTATAGTAGCGTTTAAGAGGATGCGTTTCCTTTGAGATTAACACTTCATTCTACTTCAAAAATAATAAGGATAAAAATAAAGTAATAGAAAACAGGTCAGCTACAAATATAGCCATTAAGATTCTTAAATTTGTGCTATCGGCTGTAAACATATGTTGACACACTTATATATTGATATCATATAATAATAAATAAAATTTTTCAATAATTTTAATAATTAACTTGAATAAAAATTTTTGAAGAATATGTTAGAAAATTTTTATATATGTATATCGTATAAATTTAATGATTACGTAACTGGAAAAAACGAGCTGAAGGAGAGAGAAAAAGAGAGAAAAGATGGAAAGTAGGGAGGCAAATCTCGAACGAAAAATCGATAAAAAACTAATTCCAAAGACAGGAGGGCTTGCAATCTGATACCGGCGATCAATCGATTGAAAAGTGGCATTTACAATGGGAAATCAATAAATGTATTCGACGAACACTCTGTTAGATATGAATGTTTCAGATGAGAGAATCTCCAGACAGTAGAACCGAATAACACAATGATATTATTGTATTATTAATAAAATATAATAAATTCATATTAAATTTCCGTAAAGAAACTCTATCTATTGTTCTATAAAGTTAATGTATATATCATAAACAGTATTTTAAATGAAATTAATATCGCAGTTATAATTTTATATCTCACGTGTTTAAATTAATTACAAATGTCAGGCAACAAAGAATTAATTAACAATCGAAAGTTATTTACGTTAATTGCTTTATGTTATCAGCAAAAAGACAGCTAAAAATTAATCATATAATTAAATTCATGTAAAAAACTATTGGTGAGCTTCAGAAACAATGATACATTGGAGTTAAGCTAAATTCTCTGATTTTAAATCAGATCGGTATAAATTTTATTTTATTATCGGTAATAATTTTATTATTCGCTATGCACCAATAACTTGAAAATTTAAAGGATGTATTATGCTCCGCATTATTTCTAGCATGCTTCAATACATCTCGCGATGACATCGTTTATCGCCTTGCTCCTCGCTGAATTTGCATTCCCGGACCAGTTTTCGATTCGTCCTTTCCATATTTTAAGAACGCTGATACTTCGATGATGCCTTCAATATTCGAGAGCTTTTTACCTTCTCATCTATCCTTCGTGACGTCCCTGACGCTCTAATAAGGTATATCTCTATTCGGTCCAACGCTTTAATTTATATCGCGCAATCACTGCAATGATGTCATTCTCCGTAAAAATCGCATATAAGAAATCTGATAACGATTCATATTTGATAATTTTAATATAGGAATATTAAATAAATATATATAAGAAATAAAATAGATTCTAAAATGAGATTTTAGTATAAATGTTATTTTAAATAAGTTTGTATAAACAGTCAATAATAACATTAAACGGACTCAAAGAGAAATTTTAAATAATAAAATTTTTAATTCCAGAAGCAAACTAAATTGAGTACTGTAGTTTTCGTTTCGTTTCTACATTAAGATTGAAATTGAATAACCTCAGAAAATAATATATCTTCTTTTCTATATCATGTTTAATATATTACACTTAATTATAGATTTTCAAATAAATTTTTCTTCGTGTTTCGCACGAGAAAAGTAGGAAAAAGTAATTGCAGTACGCTGTACGATATAACTTTATAGATGAAAACAAAGTTTGACCCGACAGAATATTGATTGCCGGAGTCGTGGCATGGTGCTGCCACGAACTGTTCGTCTGCTAAACTTTATACATACCCTATGGATCGATTTTGTAGTCGGTAAAGTAGACCGTTATCTTCAGCAGTGAAACTGTGCTACGATAAAGATTTTCGTGGAAAGTTCATCAGTTTCAAAGGTTTTCCGCGACGGCACCACTGGGGAAATTACGATTAAAGAAAACACAAAGTACTCCAATTTTTCCGCATTGCAGAAAACTTGAGCTACCCTGTATGTATGTCAATGTATAAAATGAAAAATCTTCTAGGCTTATCAGTCGTGTAAATCTCATATAATCAATTGTACACATAAGATTTTGAATCATCAAAATTACAAGTGCGATTTATCTCTGTAAAACTCTCATTTGTAAAAAAATGTAATTTTATCTTCGTCTCTGATGACTAGAGACGCCGGCAGAAATAGTTACAAAAATATCCCACCGGGAAAAGATCTGAAGTAAGATCTCCGCTGCAAAAAGTCGCATAAACAAAATTGCGTATTTTAAACAAGCGCGCCGGTATAGAAATACGCTTATATAAACGTGGAAATTTGGCAGCTGATTGCCGGAATCTCGCTGAGTCTTCGACGACAAATCCGTCTCGCACAGTTGACAGTTTGACAATTCAAATGTCTCGCTAAAGAATAGCTTCACTAGTTTCTTTTGCTCACAAAACTGCGAGCGCAATGTTCAGCTATACCTAGCTATAAATATAGACTCTATTGACTTATAATTTCGCACGAAATGAGATGTCTTCTTCATCAACGTTGGAAAAAAAATAGCTTGAAAAATATCGCGAAAAACAATGCAAGCTCTTCATGAGTAAAAGTAGGTCGGAAAGTCCAGTATACCCATCGTAGGAGTAATGATCTGTCCGGCTTATTCCACGACAGTATTCCACCAGGACCAAACTATCCTGAAAAGATCAGTTAATCTCAAGACGATTGTTTTAAGTGCTGGCCGAGCGTTTCGCTCCTACATGATGCAACTTGTCAGGTTTAGATGGGCAAAGTTTCGCGAAACAAGGGAGAGAGAGAAGAAGAGAAAGGAAGGGAAACAGCTTACTTGATGTAAAGTTTCCCATAATTAAATTATAAAGTGTTATGAGCAGCACAGCTGAATTACTTAGAGCAACTTGATGCGTCACGAAACTACAATATCGCGTTTTTATTGGCATTATTAGTCCATTCTTTGCAATCAGCTACCGTGCTGCGATCAATATTCAATTTCGTCTCGCGCAAAAAGATCGCCAACATAAATTACACTAATGGCGAGATAACTGAGATTGCTTTACGCGAAGAAATCCGGAAGTATAATTGAGATAGAATTAAATTGCTGAAACATTACTTGTTTCCATTAACAACGTCACGTTAGTGAGATTACCTGAGCAATCTGGAACTGTTATAATATTACACAATCTCCGTTAATTAATACAACGATACTGCGTAACAGTGTCATGTGACGTTATCGACAACAAGCGCACACATTGCTGCGTTTGTAGACAAATACGAACGCAAGAAAAATCTATATCCATATAACAAATGTAGAGAAGTTATGCATGCATAAATCCATTCAGATAAGTTCCAACATTTAAATTATATATCTCTTTGTTTTTTGTTTAATATCAATATTACTGAAGTATTTTTTTTCAGTGTCTCCATCGATGCCGTTTGTGCAGGATAGCTGGATATTTTTTCCGTGCCGAGCTCTCTTCGTATTTGCTAAAGTTCATATCGCGAGCAAACATATGCAACATTAGCGGAGAAGGCCGCGCGAATCAGATGAAAAAATACCGATCCGCGATTCTCGATTCGTCACATGAGCGATAACAGCTCATTGTCGTGCAACGAAATGTGCAATTTCACCTGGAAGAACTGGCACAGTCGACCAGTAATGCCAATGCTATAACCCAGTCATATTGATCCAAAGACATTCTTTCGCTTTTACTCGCAAATGTTATGTTTCGTTTTCGCGACGTATATGCTAGGCGACATACGCGCGATGTTGAATGAAAAATGTAATTTGCCTGCATGCTAAGACCTTGAAAAGATACAATGGGAAGATACCCTTTTGCTCTACAATGAATTGGAATGCGTGCATATTAGATCATCGCTTGCACTGTGACATTTGTCACGCCTGTTGGTTTTCATTCATTTTTATTAAATAACAAGGCATTTTCACATAAGATTTAATCACGTACAATTTGTGCTAAAAAATATAGTTGATTTTATCTCAATATATATTAGCTAAGTGAATGAATTTGTCCATAAATATCAGTATGATGAGAATGAGAAGGACACAGATGGCCTTGAAACGAAGTCCCATTCGGGGGAAAGTGATTACGAGCGGAGTTTATCGTGTGCAAAGTTTCGTCAATCATTATTCTGCATGCGGGTACACTTGAGAACTGTTTGCAAGTAGTTTATATGCAGAACTTAGTGACTAGGGTTAGATCTTAAACGAATCAAGGTCGCCGTGGCGACCCTCAGGGGCGCACTACTATCGACCTCACCGAAGAATCGTTGAGGAAACAACGCAAAACGAGGTGGCCTAGCATGAACAACATGTCGAAATGATCGATCGCAGGTGAGATATTAAATCTTAGGGTTGAAATGCATTTAAGTTTCTGTCAGCTTGCACGTCAAAGTAGTCTGTAAATTGCATGCGAAGTAATCGTTTAGGCATTTACGCCTGCGATGCTAATATAATCATTATCGGGCAAGTTCCATTATTCATGTTATATGCATGGAGATGACGAGAAAGTAGCTTAGACATTTCTTACTGAAGTACTCTCTACTGCAAATACCCAAGCTCTTTCATCAGTCCGCTTGGCGTAATAAAACAGATAGAATCATAAATCAGTCTCTTATATTCGGCATAGTCAATATTATATTTAAATCCGGACTCAACGATGTCGTTATAAATATTCCTGGCACGTTGTTTCAACGTTACGTGCCCCGATCGCGAGCGAAGTTCGAAACAAAGTTTGAAATTGCCTGTTTCCAGCGTGAGCAAGCGTGTAACGCTCCGTCATCGTTGTTTCTAAATTAACTTCAGTAATATACAACGATTGCAATACATTAACGTCGAATATAAACTAACTTTTATGGTAATAAAAAAACATTGAGCTCTCTCGTTGCGGTCCGTGATTAAATAGACAGAGGATATTTCAAAACGCCAGAGATTGATTACGAGCCACTCTCTTTCGGTAATTATATCTCCCCTCCCTTCTTCTTTCCCGTTATAAATGCGAAACGTTCTAATTAATGAGAGGTTTATCAAATGCGCCAGATGAGAAGCAAATTCTGGGACGGATACGTCAAGTCGTTATATCGTTAACGATAATCTACTATTTTCGCGATGAAAGACACAATTTCCTCAATGTATACTAAAATCAAAATTGCTATATGTTACTATTTTACATTGAGATTCGTTTACATTGGGATTTGCTAATTGCAAACCATGTAGCGATTTGTTTTGCTAAACACAGTTTATAGAGCCACTATACACAAACTTCAATCCAGAGCTGCAACTAGCAAATGTAACATTGATCGATTAATTAGCGTGTATACGCGTATATACGTGAGGGCAAATGCAAAATTGGTAAAATGACAGGTAAACAGTTTCTCATTCCGTCATCATGCTCGCAAATTTATCTTGCATGGAAATACGCCACTGGCGCCGACCTGTGTAGGAAAATGTCAAAATTCAGGCACGAAATCGCTTATTCATGTCGTATGATCAACACGCCCTTAGAGCGTTGCAGTGTCCATTCCATTTAGACGCAATTTGGTGATTCCTGCAGAGCTATGTTGTAATGTGGCACGGTGTGCGTCAAAGGACACTTAATTAATAGGAAATTATTCCCATCCTATTACTCCCTCGGCCGTCGCATGTATTACTCCCTCGGCCGTCGCACGGACAAGTAACTAGCTAGCGATTGAGCAAGTAAGGCGAGCGAAATATCGTATTGCTTCTTTAATAAACGACCATGGACGTATAAACGTTTCTTTTCTACTTCTTCTCTTTTAATATTGTCGTCTTTGTTTATCAAAAACGCTATAAAACTTAAACTCTCATAGGTTAATAATGACTCTAAGAGAAAACGACTAGCTACCGGTAGTATATCGCGATAATACCGTATATGCGTCATTGTCGTGGTTAACGAGAGCTTTTCGTACTTTCGCAAAGATAACTGCAGTAACTGAGAAATAGCAATACGAGCGAAATAACTATCCGAAATGATAAAACAACGCTGCTGATAACCAACAACAATGTAGATAAATTACAATATAGATAAAGTTTATAATATAGATAAAAAAAAACATAAATTTTTCCAATTTCTCCTTCTACATCTTTTTATTGAAAAAATAAGAATAAATCAATATTGTTTCGCGGTTATATCAATTAGCGTTTTCAATATCGCATATTGACGAAATTTGAGATCCCGGCGTATTGTTTCCAAATCAATAGCTGTAATAATGGACAACCGGCTGAATGACAATTTCCAAATTAATGGATGTACTCTCAATGTTGTATATTGATGTAAATACGGATTTCGTAATCAGCTTATAAACAGAATTCCTGCGAAAGGTAATTAGTACGTGAAAAGGTCCATTATATACATGTATATACATATATATATATATAATACAGATTATTTCCTTCAAAATGTTTTAACTCTGTTCATGTTAAGGAAACATCGTGTATGTACGATATGTAATATCATAATTCTCTCACAAACAAGTCTCGATTTACTCCGTTTTATGTTCTGCATTTCATCTCGCGGATATAGCAAAAGCTATCTTGAAAAGGTCTTGTTTAACGAGCTAAGGGTCGACGGTGCACTTTACGAGTGACGTTAGAAGATCTTAAATGCAGGTAAGAGAAGAGAAAACAGAGCCGTTACTATACTACAGTCACGATATGCAAAATGAAAAGCTTTTGTACAGCACGGCGACTGTGTGAACGATCAGACTTTAACTCGCGATCCTCAAATACGTTTTGACCTTGCATTTTTTATTATCGTAATATTGTTCATATCAAACGAATTATTTTATGTTTTAATTCTACCCAATACTGCAAAGAATATATATTTTAACATGAGACATTTTATTTTTAAGTATATTTTTCTCGAGATTATACTTTAATGAAATTGTTATAAATTTTTTAATAAAAATATTAAATGTACATTATAAAAAATATACTATATATTAATATTAATTTCATATTTTCATAAAAATATTATTTACGTGATATTATCTTGCAATATAATAAGTTATATCAACAAGTAGAAAACATATATGTCGGATATTTAATCAATTAAATTATTAAGCCATAAATGTTTTTACGACCTAGTTTAAGATAAAAACCTTTTTTTCAAATGACTTTTTTCTAATTTTATGACCACCTCTGCATAAAATTACAGACTCGGTTTTAATTTCATGCAGCTTTAAAAAAATGTTATAATCAAGGATGGAAGAATTTATCTCGATAAATTTTTCTGTGCAGGCCTAATTAAGAGAAGTGTAGAAAGTCCACGGAAATATTTTCTAAAAGTTTTTCAATGCCACTTTAATGCACAACGGCGAAAAAGATATAATTTTTTCATGAAAAAATATCCAGTAGAAGAAGCCGTGCATTTAGCAAGTCACATTTTCACTCATGAGTTATTCATGTGTGCATCATAGATATATGCTTTTCGTGCATATATTAAATCCGATTTAAGCCCGCTATATTCGAACGCACAAGAGTCGAGCTGTTAAGTCTTTTTATACACAAAAACATATCGTTCTATTAATTTACTACGATCTGACTTTCAAAACAAGTTATCCTGTTACGAGAGAATATACATATGCTCGGGAAAAAGAAGATACCTCGCGTCATCGAAACGAAATGTTTGCATCAATCAGACGAAGGCAATTTTATTCTGATTGAAATAGGTTTAAAGGGTTTCAAACCGCTCAATGTAATTTCTCGAGGAAAACAGCACGAGAAAGATTTTCGCATTTCCCTTACGCGAGCTTGCGTTGTTTGCCGCATTCATCGGCCGACATTTCCCGGTTGAAAGCATCGTAGACGCGCAATCTATTTTCGAACATACGTCCCAGTTGAACGACGCCCGGCAAACGTTTGCGTACTAACCGACAAACACATGTTTGTACTTGAAATGTGACGCGACATAATTACTGCGGTTTGCCAGAGTACGGCCGAGAGAAGCGAACATGGTAAATCAGGAAGGAATAATCACGAACAAGATTTTTTTTTCCTACTCAGTAATACACTCCGTAATTTTAAATAAGATAACTTAATAAAGTAGAGGAGGTGTACAACAATATATAGGTACCCTTTACATAACAGCTTTTGCATTGTGCGTGCCTCTCGCTGCACCGACGTATTTTCAAGAAACGAGAGATTGTTACGAGAAAAGCAAAATGTAACATGTTTGATGAACTGTGCGGAAATTAAGTAATCGCGCTTCCAGCTTTATGCCTCGAAAATAAATGAAGATAACGCTATATGCGGCGCTTTTCAGGAAAATGAGAGACGACACTGGATCTTTAGATAAAGCAAGGTAATTATTACAAAGCGCTTGTAATATTCAGCATTACTCAATTAACTACTTTCGTAAAATAATTAACTTTTCAGTCGATAAAGCTTATAGTAACATTAACGTTTTATAATAACTGATAGCTTTTACTTTATATTTCTGAAACCATGGACTTTAAAAAAAAATATGTAACTGTCTCTTTTATATTAAAACAATATAATTTCCAAAATCAAAGATAATGTATGCAAACGTAGTGCATGCATGTAGAATTGTTTGTTCAATCGTATCATTATGTAATTGATATATCATTGCGTAGTAATACGCAACATTGAACGCAACATTAAACGCGCCATATGCAGTAATCGTGAAACACATATTTATACATATACCTCTGCACATCCGCAGGGCTTTATGAACAGGGCAGGATATTTTAATATAACGTAATCAAAATGAACACTATATTCCTGGTTCGATCAAACAGCATCGAATTAATTCTAAACATGCTTGAAACGTGCACGATTCGCATCACAAAGGAACGTTAGTCTGCGGTAAGCGAGCGCTTCCCGCTACTTACAAATGACAAGAACAATTACATTTGACTCGCGGTAAGGCTACAATGTAGAGCTCTCTGTCGGAAAGTTTTATAGAGATATTGCGTCTTTAACAAGGTCACATGGACTTCTCATAAGAAAGTCAAAAATAATAGTATAGTACGTCTTCTTGAGATTACATTAATAGATATATACAATAATTATAATATAAATGATATATAATTAATAGATACATAATAATTTCCTAATCTTGATTATAAAAAAGAATTTAGAAATTTATCCATTGTAATTTTTTCTTGGAGCTTAAAAATCTTGAATTTAACTTCGAGAAAAGAAATTTGGAATTTTCACGTTTCGTATCAGTTAATAATTTCCTTAATAATTAAAAAAAGCTTTTACTGAAAGAAGTAATAAATCTGCATGAATATGGCAAATTTATAAATCATCAAAGGCTTTATATTTGATGCAGTTGATGAGAAATTATATCGTGATAATATCGCAACATCAACGTGCGCAACCACATAGTACGTTTCATGTATAATTTCATGTTTACTCTGTAGCAAATCCAATTCATCATAATGAAATAATCATTTACATCACAATAATTGGCATCCCGGTAGATTAGCGCGGTATATAATAAATATTAGGTATTTTCCCGGAAATACATCCGCAAAATTGAATTGTCGTAATTGCACAAACGTATATCTGGCTTTGTTAATAAATCGCGTATTCATATCACTTAACCTGTTCGTTATTTAACCTGTTCGCAAATTTACGCAATAAATTTCTATTCGGTTTCTACCAACTCCATTATTTTTTTATGTGCCGGCGCACAAAAAAAAGTTAACACGGTGTACGGATGATCGCCTCGGGCTACCTCGAAAATACGGACACAATGGCAGAGCACGAAATTCGATCATTCAACTACTCACTCTAGAAAGACCTCGGATTCGCTTCGGGGCAACACCAACCTCGGCAATACGATGGCCTTCTTCCGCCGGTTCTTGAGCGTCTGCGTGGCGAATTGGAACTCGGAGGTCTGCATGGGCGAGTGCGGACTCAGGATCGTGATTTTGCGGTCGCTACCGCCCGGACTGGTCAGAGAGAACACGCTGGTCGGTGGCGGCAAGCTCAGGTGTTGCGGTATTTTCCTCTCCAACCCGGTATTGGCGAACAGACCACGTCTCACCTCGGCATTCAGGCTCTCCTCCCGATGGAGGTTCTCGCTGCTTCTCGACTCGACCGTCACGATCCTGCGCACGTCCCTCGTGGACGCCGTCAGGAAACTTCTATAGTGAGTCTTGGTGGAGCCTAGATGCGTCTCCGAGGACGAGGATAGCGATTCCATCGACTTGGAATCTTCGCTATAGCGATCGTCGGCGCTCAAGAAGTTTCTCGACGACCGCAGGCTCTCCATCGATCTGGCAGTCACCTGGCTACTAACGCCACCGGCCGTCAACAGGTGCTGCTGCTGCTGCTGCTGCTGGTGTTGCTGTTGCACTTGCAGCCTCGAGATGCTCTTCACCTCGGGCTCGTACTCCTCCTGGCTTGAGCTGGACTGCGGGCTGCGAGTCGTCACCATGAAGAGATTGCCCAGTCGCGAGCTGTCGCTCACACGTAGGGACGACACCGTTGTCTTTCTACGCTGAGACTCGGCGTCGTCCGAAATGTCCAGAGAGCGATATTTCTCATATAATTTTCGCGACCTAACCGATTGCGATGCATCCTCGTCTTTCGGCAAATTCTCCACTTCGTTTTCGGACGCGCACTCCATCGTATCGGAATCTTCGGCCGACTCCTGCGCACGCAAAATCTGCTGGCTGATCTTGGTGGTAAATTTAGATGTAGAAGTGATTTTTGTGGAGAGCCGATTCACCAGCGTGACCGTCTCACGTGTGTCCTCTGTATCATCCTCGTCCATCTTCGAAGAATCGCTAAATTATTCGGAAAGCACTGACAAAAGTTGTTGCGGAACAAAAAACGAAGGTTTTTTTTGTGATAATGCGATGTCGCTTGTGCAATGTTGTCGGAAGATTATTCGCAGGTCATTAATTCATTCAGAATTAAACTTGTCCGTTTAGATTGTTGTGAGATGAAGCAATCGAACTGTCAACTTTTCAAACAGAACGCGATTCCACATGGATCTCTTCGCCGTCAGATTGGAACGCACCGTTCTCGGCACTTCTTTTTTTTCAACAGCATTGCGTATTTCATCATTACACGATCTTGTCACTTACCAGCCAACAAGCTGAAAATCAATGTTACCTTTCAATATTTATGAAATAATTTTGTTTAGTTGGAGCACTTGGAGCCACTTTCGATGTTATTTCTTGTACTCTGCTTCTTTACTTTTATTAAACCCGTTAACAATTCTTATAACATCGTATAAAATCCATTAATGATTTTATAAACGTTTTATTATTGAAGCTATTGTATATTTCTAAATTTCGTTGCTACGCCAACACTATAATAAATGAAATTTTAAATAATAACAAGTTAACGAACATGTCGGGGTTAAACACTGTGCATGTGAGATCAAAGAGAAAGTGCTAAATCGGATCGTTAAGATTAAACCGCTCAAAAGAAAATTGAACTATCGACAGTTACGTTTAAAAAAATGTTTACTGCATATAAATTCGTCGTTGATACCTTTGTAGCAATAGCAATTTTAGCAGTACACATTTTTTCAATTACAGACGAGTTAATTGGTTTGAAAATATTAAAATGCTGTTGTTCCTCTGTCGCATATCAACCAAAATTAAAATAATCGAGTCCATCATATTTAGTAAATTTTACATTTTAGAAATGGCATATTTTTAAATTTTCAAAAAATTCAAAAACATTTATATATTGTATAATTCGTTCACAAATATAAAAGATAATTGATATTGTTTTACATGACAAAGGATTACAATAATAGCAACTTAAATTTGTGCAAAGTGCGAGAAGATTAAATCAGCTTTTGTTTGTATTCAGAATGTGAATAAAAGATCTTGTGATTACATACATGTATACTCTTGACATTTAATTCATGAATAAAGGAATACATTCACGACTTAAACCCAATTATTCTTTCGACGGCAAGTATTTGCATAAGATACTTCAGTGCAAAAGAAAGCAAGTAAGAAACGGAAGAAACACTCAGTAAATTGAACATGAATCATCATTGCAATGTTGAATATTTTCATGCACGCATAGAAAAAATTTTTTCTCGTCTCGTTCATGTACATGATCACTGATTTTCTCATATATCAAATTAACGGAACGATTGTAACCCGATTGTAATTAAATTGTTTGCTATCGACATCTCCCCCTGTCTCTCTTTCTCTTTAACTAGAACATTTATAGCTTCCGCAAGAGTTGCTATGTCCGCGAAATTCATGAATTAAAGCATCTGTACGCGAAGGTACAGCCTTCCGGGTTCGAAAGCTCCGCTTTCAAGTAACATGCAATTGGCGCGCGAACAAGAATTCGTTACAAGCTCGCAACAATCACCGGTAGAGACAATAGCTACAATAGGCGCATTGCGGTAGAGTCATTCAATTGCATCCCCCTTTAAGTTGAATGTTACATCTGGCTTTAGCATTTGTATTGTATAAATGAGAAACGTTCGAACGCTTTAAGTGATAGCTAGCTTATTTGTGTATCTAGAACTCGTCGCGACAATCATCGTAGGTAACAATCTCCCGAATCAGAAAAATATATAAAAAATGCATGTCTTGAACGCATATGCATTCTTTCGCTGATATTTATCGTGTAAAGTATCATTTGTTTTTTTTTTGCCAAGAATTTCCCGGTCCGTTTCAGGAACAAGAATTTTCTACGTAGAACACTTCGCAATTTTTTTTATGTCTCATCGTTGCGAGCAAATAACGCGCGCGTTCCGAGCATTACTCACGTGAACAAAGTAATTCGCGGTATTAAGGGTCGCGTAGTTGTTGTGGCATGCAAATAGCATTAATTAATACATGTGGCCAAACGCATAAATTATTTCAACCGGTCGTAAACATAATGCTATAATCGAGATGACTATTACATACCCTAGTCTAACATTAATAAATTTATTCCACACGTTTGTTATGTTAATTGTTCAGTTTACTTCGGATAATGAATAATATTGAGCGAAATCACGTTGCACCGATGACAGGGAATTTAACAACGAACTTGATAAATGTCAAATGTCGAATATGAGATGCGATGATCTTTATTGCGATCGCGTGCGATCGTAGCAATAATTATAATTTGACGAGCAATTTCAAATCTTCGAAACAACTTCTGTGTTGATTACATCGCGCCGGAAGTCAATCAGATGGCCATTCGATCTTAAACGAACGTTCTATTAAAAATTAAAAATTAAAAATCGTCTGGAATAATACCGAAAATTAAAATAAACTACTCTAAAATATTACAAATAATAATATAAATCATAAGAGCCGCGTGTACTATTGCATCTGTTCCGTACATTTTTCCTTTAATTAAAAAAGTTTCTTTGCCAAGTTTCAAATTAACGTTCTGCTTATGATAGTTTTATAGGAAATTTTTATACATCGTTTTCATCTTATCGATCTCTAAACCGTAATAGCACGACAAATCGTTGTTATAGTTAATTTATTTTCAAAAATATCGATCTACGCGTTAAAATAATTACGTATTTATTCTAGCTGTATAAAAAGAACGCAGATACGCTGCCACTTTTAGCAAATCGACCGCCATGTAAATAAATGCCAAGAAATTCTGCCAAATATTTGCGAAACTTCTCGTTATCTATATCAAAGTACAGCAGGCAAAAACGACCTTCGTTAATTTAACGTCTAAAAGCGCGTCCAACTGCCGTTCAACATTTAATATTTGATAGTTCATGATTGAAACCTCGATATCAAACTTCCAGTGTATATTCAAACTTTTTCAGCTTCGAAAAGAAAGTATTAATTTTATTATGTTTTTAAAAATGATACGATCGATTCCTTTATTAAATATTAAAAATGTATTTTTGAAGATGTTGAGCTTTTTATGATATATCTTCGCACTTTAATATTAAAATTTCGAAACTATAGTTTTGAGTTTTAATTTTCTAAATTTTGACATTTTTCTCACGTGTGATATTGACGTAATACGGGTATTTAAGCTTTTATAAAAGATTAACGCGTTACTTCGTAGTTTTGATGGAAAAACCGTTTTCGTAATCAGATTTCGTATCGTGAAAGCGCTATTTTTTCGGAATGATCTTTTATTCTAAACTATCAAGGACGCCCACGTTGGGACCATTCAAGCATATCTAGCTGCAGATTACGCGGCCGATTGCACGCGAGGCTTTACTAGCATTTTACTTATCGATCGCGCTTTCACGCTGCATAGCGAGCTTCGAAAGGATCGGACGAAATCATCGACAAGGAAAATCTGCACAATACAATCTCGGGATATGAGCTTATTGTCATTGCAATGAAATTCGAAAATTGCCAAGATCACATTATCGTTATGCCATCAAAACATATTACACTTCGTATTTGTAAACCAATGTAATTATTGGATATTATGGCTATTGTACATATTAATTAATTGTACGTTCATTAAGAGAATATTAATGACTAAATATGTAACTTGGCGAGTAGATATATAATTTGTAATAATTGACAAACATTGTCTATACTTGAGGAAGTTACATGCATTACTCAACAGAAACATCAAAATTAACTGAGATGTCAAATAATAATGTAAAGTATATAGAATAATAATTATTTATGAATTAAACAACTCGTAAATTATGATATATTCTACAATCAATAAAAAAAGAAACATTTTTTTTCTCAAATTTAAAGATTTTAAATGGAAACGCTTGCAGAATCCCGCAGTAGATAATAAACTGCACTTAACAAAAAACGTCGTACAATCTGCAGCCTCTTTCTATAATCAGAACACGTGCCATAATCAGCTGTGATTGTCTCATCTCGAAAGTAGGTCGTATCAAATTCAACGAACTAATAGGTCGTAGAAATTTCTGGGGACGTGGTAACCTTGTTCCCGGCTTAAATGAATTGCCGACCCCGGCGATTCCACGACGGGGCAGTTACGATTTGTTGATGACCACCGGCGTGAAATCGTTCGCAGTATTTCGCCACCCACGCGAGACACACAGGATAAGGCTACCCCTCACCAGTACGATCCCGGGGAAACACGCCACTTCCGGTTAGATCCGTTTACCGGGCTCTATATTCGGTCTCATCGATTCCGGCAATGCACCAGCTGGTGCACCCAGATTGGGAGAAATGTTGGGCTCTCTAGGTCAAATGGACTAGATTCGTCCTTTCACCTGCATCCATCACGGTGCCACGCGATTTGGCCATTTCGGTCAAGCGGTAGACCATGAGGTACTTCATCTCGAGTATATCTCTATGCATTTAAATGGAATTGACACGAGCGCGAGTTTCATCTGTAAATGTTACCCTTTGTAAATGCTATAATAACGTGAAATCAAACTTTCTTTCCTTCTGAAAGTAACTTTTTTTTATCGCAAATTATAACAGAAAAATTTTATATCTGCAATCTCTCCTACACATTTTTTTCCTTGTCATCAAAATAAC
Source organism: Tetramorium parvispinum (assembly GCA_011638315.1). Classification (NCBI taxonomy): domain Eukaryota; kingdom Metazoa; phylum Arthropoda; class Insecta; order Hymenoptera; family Formicidae; genus Tetramorium; species Tetramorium parvispinum. The sequence goes on along the minus strand of VBVR01000943.1, from coordinate 6,767 downwards.
GAGCGTTTTTCCTACAAGAGTATTTCATATGATTATTCAATATAAAAATAATTTGCAAGTGAAAACGTCCTTTTGAAGGATTTTGTTAGCAATATTGATTCTCGATTGATTAGAGACCATCTGTGTATTTTTTGTAGCGCTCGTTAAAACAGAATCCTAAGATTTCCGGATTAATTCAACTTCAATGCATAGTAACTACAAAACTGTCAAGGCCATTGGAAACTTTGCATCGAAGCAAATTCAAACGGAGGTTCCGCGTATAAAATGGGATAACTACCTCTCTGCAAACAGTATGACGGATGTTTAACGTCGTTCTATATTGATAGTAACGTAAATGCATGAGAGCTGAGATTCAACTTTCCTATATGCGGATGATTGAAGAGCTTATTCCGCATTTTCAGAAAGTTCGGGGAAATATAAACTAACGTAAGTCAATAAAAAAATCATTCAAACAAAGAGAAGAATCTGAAGAAATAAATCGTTATTATATTAAAAGAGTAGTATTTTAACTTTGTACATATTGTAACTTTGCTCCAATAAACACAAGTACAAAAAAGCAAACATTAAAATGCAAATGTAATATTAATAAAAGTTCCAATTCCAATAAAATTGATTGACTTTTCTTATTGATGTATTGTTGCAATTGTTAAAACACATATATATAAATAATACCGATTATTTTAGCGGGTACATCAGTGAGAGAGAAATGTGTTTGCTTTCATTTATAATATTCCGATGAAACCAACAACTACAATTTTCATATCACGTATGTTTATTTACATATAATTTCAATTTTTCATAAAATACTGCGCGATGTCAAACCATACTATCGACTGCATGATAAATACGTGAATCCATGGTATATCACGTTCATGGCTCAGGTATTTATGTTTCCGCGTTGAAGGATCGACGGGGAAAAATGCTCCAGAGTATCACGCGGAAATCATTGCGTAAAGGCCTAATACGGCTGCTTTCGCAATCTGCGTCGGCAAGGTTCCATTAATTAAACGCACGATATGCGCTCGCGTTACAAACTCACCTGCGTAATAAACCCGCACATTTATCTAACTTCAATCTACAATTACGCGCTAAATCACGTTAGAGGGTCACGTATAATCAGGAGCGACCGATACGAATGAAATCAGGTGGAAACAAATGCTCACGCTGTTTGACCGTCGTCCTGCAACGTATTTATCGCATATGTGCAGACGCTCTCCGTTCCGTTCACAAGCTGTACGCCGGAACAGCTTCATTGGAGAATTTAATAATATTCTTATTGATTCCTTCTAATGAAATGTGCAACGTTGTAATGTCGCTAATGTAAAAAAAGCAGCTTTCTATAATGCAATCTCTGTAAGTAATTACAAACATTGCGTCGTTCGTCTTTTTCGTAATTATTCCATATACAATTACCGTTTCAGAGTTAACTGCAACCATTCAGTCTTAACTTTGCCCCGCAGTTTGTACGGACGATGAGAGGAAAATTAGCCGGACTCTCGACTCCAGTTTCTGTGTTATCATGATGAAGTTGAAAATGGCACAACTTCACTTTTGATTCTTTAATGCATCATAATAAATTCGCAATAAATATACATGGCTTCCGTAGTTGTACACTGAGAGAAAAAAATAGTTACTTCTGGACCCAACCATAATTTTGTAATATTTTTAACACGAATGATATGATTACTTAACTATATGTATCATTGTGTCAACCATAATTATCATTAGAAATATTATAAAATAGAATAGAATAGAATAGAAATAGAATAGAATAGAAATATTATAAAATATTATAAAATTGTGGTTGAGTCCAAAAGTAACTATATTTTTCTTTCAGCGTATGAAATAACGCGTAAAAACCGTCTTTTGCCAGCTGATATTCATATCGAACTCCGATATCGAACATCTTATATTGAAATAATGTACATACGCAGATGCTCTCGACATCTGTGTTAATTATTAAATGGATTATTTAATGGATTCCGCAAGAACCGCCTTGTGCTCTGTTATTATACCGTGTCTGTGAAATCACGTGAATGAGTGGCGTTGGAAGCTGACAACGCTCGAGGACACGACATCAATTATGGAAATGCTGAAGCACGATATACAATACTAGCACATTCAGAGAAAACTGGAATGAACTTGTTTATCACGTACGAGGAGCGCAAATGAAATTTCAATCAAACCCTCTCTACGCATTATGTTGCAATATAGGAGACCGTTCGCCCGCGGCACGTTGGTCCCTGCCGGTAATAATTATACAGGATGATTCATTATCGTTCCCGCGAAAGGCTTCGCTCGAAATAAAATAGGTGAGCCCCGCGTTGTTGCCAGAAATAGATCGCGACGGGAGTGCGGACGCGGCTACCGAGTGCAGACTCCCGAGTGCGGACAAATACCTTCCGATTTAAACCGACGAATGATGCTACTCGCAGCGTCTGACAGGCTCACTTAAAATCCCCTCGAGAATCGCATCGTATCGCTATTGATAGGTGATCCCATTGATATCATCTTTCACTTTCAGCGTAAGTGGTGCGTATATACGTTTCACTTTTTTACATAAATCCCGTATACACATCTCACATTTCGTGTCGCGAAACGTGCACCATAAAATATCTTATTCCGTAGCTTTACCGTTAAAATGCGCATAAATTTTATTAAAGAGCTATATACGCAGAAAATCGCTTTAAATAACTTCCTGATAATAAAAAAGAGTTATACAATTTGCATGATATATTTACAGAAATGATTCATAGCTAAAAAGTACACAGTATCCGAAAAACGATATTTTACTTTACTCTTTTATTTTACTACCTCTTCATAACAATTAATATCAACGATATTAAAAGCTGTGCGGCTTTGTATATAATTTTCGAATGATTTTCGAGGAGAATATCAAGTTTAAGTCAATGGAAGCATTAACGTCATATAATTTTATTCCGCGAAATTGCCTTGGCTCCACTTTAGCTTTGAACGCAAAGCCATTGATCGTCAAGTGATTTAATTTAAATCGAAGCGAAAATTGTGTCCAAGTTCCATTCCACGTTCCATCGTCTCTCTCTCTATCGCCGGTGCTTTTTGCTGAACATAAAATATCTTCTAACTTAATTACAAATAATGAGACAATTCGGAACTTTATGCGATACACGTCGGTGCCAATGAACTTCAAAGCAGTAAAACACGAACGTTAGAAGAACTTGGCCAATTTAATTAACTTGCAATGATATAATTGCACGTAAATTCTGATACTGCCTTCAAATAGAGACCTAACAAGCGACCTTGAGATAATTACAATTGATTTCAAACATTTGAAATTATAGCGATTGTTCAGTTTAGTTAGAATCTTTTAATTTTGGGCACGTAGATTGCGAAAGAGAATTATTGGAATGCGAAGGAGAATTATCGGAGTCCCATCTACATTACGTCTTACATTTTATTGATATATGAGGTTAACGAACACACATCTCAACTTGCTTCGTTACCGCGAATTCTTTCGAGAGGATTTCTTTATGAAGAAGGGCACGTAGCATGTTACACTGTAAGACTTGTACGTGAAACGCAAGAGAAATCAACTATAGAGGAAGTTTTCAAAAGCTTCGAAATGTAGTATGTGAAGTATCAAGGTTCAAGTAACAAGTTGTCCCTCCAAATCTTCTTTTCACACAAAACTGATACTTTCATCGAGTTGTTTAAATACATAGAATGACATTTTCTGATTATAGGTGGTAATTGTGAAAGGGGAAAATAAAATTTAATCTAAAAATAAAACGTAATAAAACGGAATTCAAGTGAAACTACAGAAGCACGCGTGGGACTGCTTTATACGCTCACGCGATGGCTATTGGTACAAGGAAGTGAAAAAAAGGTGGAAATTCCCTAAGGATAGCTCTACTCATTCATTCAAGTAAATGTCCATTCCTTCAAAGGATAACTTTATCCCGGAAATGTGCAGTTGTTACAAAAACGAGGGGAAAGAAAAGAGATTTCAGACGTGACGCAAATAATAAATTTTCCACGAGATAATCTTCTTTGTTTCGTCACCTAATAAAATTTTTCATAACTTTATATATCCCCCTAAGTCTATATTTCTTCCTTTTCCTTTTTACTTCTTTTCTTCTAACTTTTCTCGCAATAACTACTTTCTCCATTTGATTCCGACACTAGTGATCTCCCACATATATAATTGCCATATGATATTTTATATCGCATTAATATTATAAATCAAAAGGATGAGAAATGCTGGCAGCTGGCGGCGACAAGTCTGTGATTTTCAATGTATCGATCGGTCTTAATATGCCACTTGCATACCCCGTAATTTTCGACATCACTGAATAATCTACATTTAATAAGAAAAATTAATTTTTAATTTATCGCAGAGCACGGGAAATCCAATCGCATCTGCGAAATATATAACAATTCATAAACCTATCAATGAAAATTAATTTTATGGCGCAAAAAAACTCTTGTGCTTTTAAGCTCGAGGCAAGATGCATCGTTTCCGCGCAGGTCGGACATATTTTTCTCCGTTACCTCAGCGATACTTTATCCAATTTTCAGTGCATTCATATTTCCGGCGAAATCTCGAGTTCTCGACAACGATTAATTGCGATCCTTCGAACGCATATTAAACATGCCTTAGATTTCTCGAAAAAGTGGACCGAGGAAATTTGACTTAAGGTTACTTTAAATCATACGCTCTCGAGTATTACAATAAATCATAAGAATGATTGTTATAATCTTCTTAACGACCGAGGACCCGAGAGGATGTAAAAGGGTCTCGAAAAATATATATATGTGTACGCCCGGTAAACTTTACAGGCACTCAACTTGGGTGGGTGAACGAATCTCGCGAATATATAGAGAAACGGGCGCGTCTGTAATTGTCGCCTTGAGACTGTCACTCAGAAAAAGAGCTTCTTCAGCGTAATCATCTGCGATGTGCGTCATGCGTGGAAAACGTCTTGTGCATTCAGAAACAGCTGTTTTGATGTTCTTTTCGGTTATAAATAAGCGTTCTTAAAGTGGATCAGTCACTCGTGAAGATATGAGCATAATTCTTCGGAGACTGCACAAGTTCGTATAATATTGTAAATTCTGGCATGCAGCCAACAATGTATATCTCAAACAAAATCGGAGTATAAAGGTACAGCGAGGGAAGAAAAAAAAATGGGAGCCTCGGGAGAGATGGAGTGAAAGCCATACTTCCGAATGAAACTGTTTCTAGGTTGGAATTTGAAATTCATACCGCCAGGTCGTGCGAGCCGCGTGTAAAGAAAATACGCTACAGCGTTTGTTCCAGAATTATTCACTGTTACGAGAAACGCATGCAACGCAAAAGACGTCGAGTAATGGCATAAATTATTTCGAAGACTTAAGAGGTTTACTTCAGGAAGAACGCGCCTTTCTGAAATAATCTCTTATATTAAGAAAGTATGAGTATTAAGGGGATCCTAAGGTGACGCTCGAACTTGATCGAGATTGTAGGTCAAAATTCTAAGCTATAATGTTATAAATTATCAAATTGGCTTTACAGAATACAAAATCCTTTTGCAGGATTAAAGTACAAAAATGAACCATACGAGTATCGACTTCATATCAAAAATGAAAAAAAAATTAAAAATATTACCGAAATCCGAGGCACATATGACTCGAAATTTTTGCCAAGGCGACACTTTTTTTAACTTTATAGAATCAAAAAATTCTTGTATAGAATTAAAGTACGCATTCAAATAAAGGCGGCTGGATAGTTGTTTTGTGCATGAAAGCTCTAAAACTTTTACATGAAGCTAATGTATTCACAAATTGACAATTCCAATCTCGATGTTTTGTAGGTAAATGGACATGTTTTTATACTTTTTTTTGTTTTTAGCTTAAATTCTAGTCTAGCCCCTGCCGTTTGCGTATGTACTTTAATCCTGGAAAAGGATTTTTAATTCTATAAAGCCAAAAAAAGTGTCGCTTTGGCAAAAATTATTATATTTTTGACGGTAAAACAGGACATTTTAGGATCCTTTTAAACGCAACGTATGATCAGATAAAATCTTCTAAATGTCAAAGAAAGTAAAGAAAGGAAAATTAATTTTCTGGTGAAATAAAATATAAGGATTAAATGGCAACGATATCGTATAATTTCTCCTTAACACCTATCCGTGCGTTAAACGTGAAATAAAGGCAGGTGGACATAGGTAATTGGAGCGGCTTGCATGTCACGCCAGAAGTTGAGTATCGTTGACCTCGTCGGCGCTTCTAATAGAAAATCCAACGACACTGTCGTCCCTGTATAAACCATCCATTTACCTCGGCCAGCCGAGTGGATGATAGCCACTATGGGCTTCCGTCGCGTAATAAATCACATGGTAATCACGATTATCGCCATCGATCTACGTTAATCACTCGGTAAATCTTTGCGATATTGTTAAGTAGAACTGCAAGTATTTAATACGTTTGAAAGACGAGAATGCGTATATCTTTTCGTTTTCTTTCTCCAAGAAAAGTAATTTACCATACAGGAAATTACAGTATATCTTTTACATAAAGTTTACTTTGACGAGTTCTACGTAAAGTCGTAAATAATTTTAATAAATTAGATATTAATTAAAGTAGATATATTTTTTAAACATAACTTTTTTATTATTTTGATATATACACTGAAAGAAAAATGTAATTACTGTTAGACCCAACCACAATTTTATATTTCTAATAATAATTATGGTTAACATAATGAAGCATATAGTTAAGTTAATCATATTTATTGTTAGGAATATTAA
>VBVR01000942.1:11694-37520 GCA_011638315.1 Tetramorium parvispinum | reverse complement strand
GATAAAATAGCGAGCCCTATTAACCCTACCAAGACGTTATTTATACATTTTTTAGAGTGTCAATAATATTGAAGAATGGTTTAAGAAGGATATTTTTTTCTTTGGCTAACTTCTTAATAATGTAATTAGAGAAGGTTGTCTTTTGCATCTTCAAAATGTTAATTTAAGTGTCAGAAATGGCTGAAGGAAAGGAGACTTGTGAAACTTCGGGCAAGATAAATATAGCAGAACATAAGAACTATCCGACGCCGGGAACATCGAAAGCGTTACAACTCGAAGAGAAGCCAAAGTTGATACAGGAGTCTTTGTGGACGAGAACTGTCCCGTATGCACATTGGCATAGCTATGTAAAGCCTACCGACAGTATAGGCAGTAGCTTCACATCCAGTATACACAGACATCGAACCAGGACCTTTGCCAAACGCAGCGTCAAGCCTGCACGATGGCATCCTTTCGGTGCCGACGGTATTCTCAAGAGTCCGCCTCGCGTTTTTATCGAACAATATAATGAAAAAGTTAAACAAAGAATCGCGGCCGAGGCTGAAAAGAGACGCGATTCTTTGCCGGAAAATATAGTGAGTCTGAGGGATCTGGTGGATGATACGTGGTTGCAGAAGAAACGTCAGAAAACGAAAATCTTAAAGAAAAAAGAGTTATCCATACGCAAGAAAAAAATAACTAAACGAGAGTCGGATCGGAAGGTAATATGAAACGTTTTTGTAAAATTTATAATATTTATAATAAATATTTCGAATAAAAAAATTTGAATTTTTTCTAATTAAACTAACAAATGCATAATAAAACTAACATCATATATTATAGATGGTACATTATGTTGAGGCAGAAATTCCGAAATCCATAGAAGACCAATTAGCTGAGTTAATGGCAATAGCCGATAAAGAACAGAGATTAATTAAACCTGAAGATATTGCTAAAGTAATTTATCTTAGAGATCATTGCATAAGCGATCATCACTTATATCCATATGATTACGTTAATATCGATGCAGCAAAGAAGCGTATCACTAAGGAATTACAGGAATGCGAAGAGTAAGCATTGTTATTATATATTTATTTATACTATTTATTCGGAAAATAGTATAAATATATTTATACTATTATACTAAACATTATTCAATGTTGATTTAACACAGACTTTATTTTTTCTGATTCGCCTAAATTCACAGTATCATATTTTTATCGTAATATGAAAATAAAGATGATTATTAAGGAATAGAGAAAAAAGAATATTTTAAAGAGTGTTAAAGGAAAAAAAACAAAATTAAGCATGTAAACTATACAAATATATTAATATTTTTAAAGTATTTTTAACGCGATGTATTTTACCGATTACAATAAATTTATAGCATGCTTTTATAAAGAGACTCTTCTTACAGCTTTGACGTTATAATGAAAAATTTGGAGCCGGAAATAATTGATGACTATAAGCGAAGCCTTCGTAGTGCGATGGTGGATTATATCCTGATGGATTCCAAAGAACGAAAACGTTTGTCTATCGAAACGTTCCCTATCGAATTCCCCGTTCTATGCGTTCGTGCGCCAGTGCCTTGGCATCAATCAAAAATCACGGCGAATCATTTGATGCGACACAATCTTTTTATTGGGAATGAGATACTGAGAGACATCCGAGATTTATGGTTCACAAAGTAAGATTGTATGACGGACAAGTCAGAAAATTAAGAATAATCTTTCTTTCCGATACTTAAATAATTAAAATAAGCTATGTTGCTTTTATTGTCGAGTTATAAATTAGCGGCCTTCTCCATCTTAGATATCGTCAAGTGAGAATAATTCACATGCAAGACTTCGGCACACTTCCTGTTCCGGCCGCGGAAATCGAACCGAGACTCGATGCTCTGTGCGTTGCTGCTACCGATGTTCTCGTTAAAGAATGGCTAGCCGACGTGGCGGAAATTTTTCTCGAGAAAAAACACGACTGGTCGCAATACTTCGAGATGCAGTCCGATGCGTCCACCGCGATGATCGAGAAGTACTTTCGAAGTGTCAATTCCCTATTGTCGAAACAATTGCGAATCATGATAATAAAGACGTTAGAAGATGTGAAAGATTTTTTCCAGCGATACAAAGCTGGCAACGCATTCGAAGGAGATTACAAGGATCTCACGTTTCTCGAGTAAGATTTGATGATTTCATTCTAATATATATATATATACAAAGTGAATTCAAATATAGTAAAAATTACATTGTAGAACTCCTTTCATAACAGTAAAAGTGGAACCGGAACTCCACACGACGAAATTACACTGTAGACCGAGCATCCTAAAGTTGCACACTATGATCTCGCGATGTTTCGACAAAATCATCACGGTGAGCGCTACGATACCCAAGATCGAGACAATTCTGTTTCCGGAATTGAAGGACGCGGGTCATTTATTTCTCATCTCGCGATTTGAAGATAAGGTATAATTATATATATATATATATATAATATTAAATATATAATACATTTCTCTTGTAATAAAAAATTAATGAGAGTACCATTCCATGAACTAACCGCATAGTTCTTCTCTCGTATTATCACAGATATTGAGCCTCATCAACGATGTCTTGGACATAATTACGTCACATGCAACCGGTCCCGATAATTATCTCAAATGCTACCAGAATTTGCTGTATATTACGAGCGGAGTAGCCGAAGAAAAATTAGACAATTTCTTTAAGCTCGAGCCAGTACCACTGTTGCGAGATTTCGAGCAACAAATAAAGGCATACGACGCTTTGCGAAAGAATATTTGTATGTTTCGATGTAAAGTAAGTAACATGATTGAGTTACAATTAATTTTACCGAAAGAAAATCGAAAATCAAATACATAATCTTTACATCACTATGAAATGATCTAAAAATATTTTTATTATTTAAAATCAATAAACCAGTTCTCAGTAACAAATTTATAACACTATGCTATTTTTTCATATAATTACACTTTAGAAATTAATAATGATTTATACAGGGTGTCCGAAATAAAAGTTCTCACACGAAAGTTGTTGATAGATCGGTCAAACCGAGAAGAAAAGTCATGTACCATTTTACAAAATTCGCAATAGTTATTGAGTTATTAATGATAATGTCTAAGTGAATAAGCCCGCGGAAAATCGTAGGTAAGACGCGGCAAGCGACTGAAATCGACAAGAGGCGGTAACATCGAGTGATGTTAGGCGAGCGGCATGAGGCGCGGGACGAGCGCTCGCGCTCGCTGTTCGCTGCTCCTCCCGCACCTCTCGCCTACCGTCACTTGATGATACCGCCTCTTGCCGATCTCAGACGCTTGCCGCGTCCTACCTACGATTTTCCGCGCACTTATTTGTTTAGACATTATCATTAATAACTCAATAACTATTGCGAATTTTGTAAAATGGTACATGACTTTTCTTCTCGGTTTGACCCGATCTATCACTAACTTTCGTGTGAGAACTTTTATTTCGGACACCCTGTATAATTTGGCTACTTCTTCGATAATAGGTCCCGCTGAACATGATCGAGATCGATTGCAGTACTGTGAACGATACGATGAGAGAAATTCTACATGCACTTCGAAGTAGAATATGCGATTTCTTTGCGGGTGAATTACGAGCCAACAATCGCGAATTATGTTCAATCTTCGATGAGATAGCGGAAAACATTTCGAAGATGCCGGAAACAACGCAGCAGGTTGTCGAACTGTACAACTACTTGTGTGAAAGCCGCGACACGACGATGTTCAATTTGAGAAGACGGTTAGCCCGTTCGGTGGAGCTGACATTGTTCCTGTTCGATCATCAGCCGCTCTCGGACGAGGATATTCATTTGATTTCACGCACCATCACTTGGCCGAAGGAAATGGAGATCGTAATGGAACTGGCAAGCAATCGATTAAACATGAGGAAGGACTTTTTGGAGACCGTGCTTCGTACGAGACGAACCGCCTTCGAGAAGAAGATAATTACGATACAATTGGCGATTGATGAATTCAAGCGGAAGGATCCGCCAGTTCTCACGATGGATGAGATGAAACAAGCTGTGGAGGAAATCGAGGAGATTTCCGCAACCATGAGAGAGATTCATAAGGAAGCCGAAGAAATTAACGAGGAAGAGGGACTTCTGGACATGGACCTGAGCCCATTCATAGAATTGCCGACTATGTCTAGCACAGTAGACACCTTCGATAAACTCTGGCATACTGCTTTGGAATTCCACCAGAATTACGACAAATGGTTCTACGGACCGTTCGTGGGTCTGGATGCCGAGCAAGTGCGCGAGGATACCGAGGACACATGGCGAACTCTATACAAACTGTCGCGTATGCTGACAGAGGTACCAGGCGCGAGGCGTGTCGCCGAAATGGTGCGCGGCAAGGTTGAAAAGTTCCGGCAATTCATTCCGGTATTGCAGACTATCTGTACATCAGGTCTGCAAGTCCGACATTGGGAGGTGATCAGCAAAATCGTTGATGTGAAGATAGTATTGACGCCCACTAGCAATCTGTCAGAAATGATCGAGTACGGTCTACCCGCTCACATCGCCAAACTGGAGGAGATAGCTTCGGCAGCTACCAAGGAATATACTTTACAGCGGAATCTACAGAAGATGAAAGAGGAATGGCAAGAAGTGTACTTCGACCTGACTCCTTATCGAGAGACCGGAGTGTTTATATTGTCCGCCGTGGATGACATACAGATGTTGTTGGACGATCATATTCTCAAAGCGCAGACCATGCGCGGTTCGCCCTTCGTGAAGGCGTTCGAACAGGAGATGCAGCAGTGGGAGGAAAAACTGATAATGATGCAGGATATCATCGATCAATGGCTGCTCTGCCAGTCCACTTGGATGTATCTGGAGCCGATATTCAGTAGCGAGGATATCATGCGCCAGATGCCGATCGAGTCGAAAAACTTTCGTAGAATCGACAAGATCTGGCGCAATATCATGTTGTATGTCTACGATAACAGACGAGTGATTGACGCTACCGCGATGCCGAACCTGCTGCAGGAATTCAAGCTTTGCAATTCGCTCCTCGAGGAGATCCAGAAGGGTCTGAACGACTACTTAGAGAAGAAGCGTCTGTTCTTCCCACGATTCTTCTTCCTGTCGAACGACGAACTCTTAGAGATCCTGTCCGAGACCAAGGATCCGCAGCGAGTGCAGCCGCATCTACGAAAGTGCTTTGAGGGTATCAGCAAGCTCCGTTTCACCAAAGACGAGGAGATTATTGGTATGCTGTCGGCTGAAGACGAGTACGTGCCTCTGAGCAGCAAGATTTACCCGGCCGATGCGAAGGGGATGGTCGAGAGGTGGTTGTGTCAAGTGGAAGAGCTTATGGTAATATCGCTGCGCGATGTCGCCGAGGAGAGCATAATAGCGTACTTTGATGCCATACGTGAAGAATGGGTACTCTCATGGCCCGGTCAGATCGTCATCTGCAGCAGTCAGGTACACTGGACCAGCGAGGTGTACGACTCCTTTGAGGAACGTTCCACGGCGATTTACTTGCATAAGTGTACCGATCAAATAGAAGAGATCGTGGCACTTGTACGCGGCAAGTTAGAACCCGGCGCCAGAATAACGTTGAATGCTCTAATAGTGATAGACGTGCACGCCCGGGATGTAGTGAAGCTGTTGGTTGAGAAGCAGGTCGACAATCCCTCGGACTTCAACTGGATAGCGCAGCTTCGCTACTACTGGTTGGACGACTGCATTACCGTCTCCATGGTCACGACTAACATCATGTACGCCTTCGAATATCTCGGCAACACGCCCAGATTAGTGATAACGCCGCTGACGGATCGGTGCTACAGGACCTTGATGGGCGCGCTAAAATTGAATCTAGGTGGTTCGCCGGAGGGGCCGGCGGGTACCGGCAAGACGGAGACCGCCAAAGATCTCGCGAAGGCCGTGGCCAAGCAGTGCGTGGTGTTCAATTGTTCCGAGGGACTTGATTACAAAGCGATGGGCAAGTTCTTCAAGGGTCTCGCGCAATCGGGAGCCTGGGCATGCTTTGACGAGTTCAACAGGATCGAGCTGGAGGTGTTGTCCGTGATCGCGCAACAAATATTGTCGATACAGATGGCCATAAGCATGAAACTCGACAAATTCATGTTTGAAGGCACCAAGTTGAAGTTAAATCCCACCTGCAACGTCATCATAACTATGAACCCGGGATACGCCGGTCGAGTGGAGCTGCCGGACAATCTGAAAGTGCTGTTCCGAACAGTGGCGATGATGGTGCCGGACTACGCCATGATCGGCGAGATCACCTTGTACTCGTACGGCTTCACGGACGCCAAGAATCTCGCGGAGAAGATAGTTTACACCTACAAACTGTGCTCTGAACAATTGAGTTCTCAGAGGCACTACGATTACGGAATGCGAGCAGTCAAGACCGTGCTGATAGCGGCCGGCAATCTGAAGCTCAAGTATCCGAAGCGCGACGAACATGTCCTGATCCTCCGCGCCATCGTGGACGTTAATCTGCCCAAGTTCCTGTCGGAAGATGTTTTTCTCTTCAACGGCATCTACACGGATCTTTTCCCGGACGTACCCTTGCCTCAACCGGAACGTAGCGAACTGGTGGAACTGCTGAGGAAGAATCTGGAGAAGCGGAATCTCCAAGCTACCGACTGGTACCTGGAGAAGATTGTACAAATCTACGAGATGTTACTCGTACGACATGGTCTGATGATCGTCGGCACGGCCCTGGGCGGGAAGACTCAAGCTTATCAGGCGCTGGCCGACTCCCTGGGCGATTTGTCGGGTATACGAAGAGCCACGATGCGGGAGTATCGCACGGTCTACCGAGTGATCAATCCCAAGGCCATCCCGCTGAGTCAACTGTACGGTAACTTCGATCCGGTGTCGCACGAATGGAGCGACGGCGTGCTGGCCAACACATTTCGCGAGTACGCGCAGTCCATCGCGATCGAACGCAAGTGGATCGTCTTCGACGGTCCGGTAGATGCGATCTGGATTGAGAGCATGAACACCGTGCTGGACGACAACAAGAAGCTGTGTCTGATGTCCGGCGAGATCATACAGATGTCCGGCAAGATGAATATGTTCTTCGAGCCAGCCGATCTCGAGCACGCCTCGCCCGCCACCGTTAGCAGATGCGGCATGATTTATGTGGAGCCCTCTCAGTTGGGCTGGCAACCAATTTTCGAATCTTATAAAAAGCATCTCAAGGAGAAAGTATTGTTCGAGCAGTACGAGCTTATTGTCGAATTGGTCGAATGGTTAACTGAGCCGATATTACGTTTTATTCGACATAATTGTAAAACTTTTATAGACACATCGGAGATACATATGTTCGTAGTAAGTACAGTGAAAAAAATCTATGTAATACTAAACTTATATTCGATAACTTTTCGAATAAAAAATATTTTTTTAATGTACATGTAATTTTTTCATGTATTTTAATGTTTTAATGTAACATCTCTTTTTGTGTAATAGTCTTTCACAAGAGTATTCAGCATGATGCTGATAGAGGAAACGCAAGTGAGCACAGTGTGGCTTCAGTGCGTATTATTATTCAGTTTAGTTTGGGGCATTTGCCCAACGTTAACGAGCGACAGCAGAAAAACCTTTGATGTATATTTACGAAAATTATTACTCGGTAATATTGACGAGTATCCCAAGCCAAAGGTGTTTAAATTGACGAAACAACAAATCTTCCCCGATAGGGGTACGGTATATGATTGGATTTACGACAAGAGGAATAATGGAAGCTGGATATCTTGGATGGACACTATGCAGCAGGTAATAAAACAAATAATGTGTACCGAATGAAAGATAAAAGGGGAAAAATACATTTCCTACTCTGATGTTTTTAAAATTTAAATATGGATTTTATAAAATTTCGAAAGATTTAATAAAAATCAAATAATAAAAAATAAAACTCAAGTAAAATATCTAAATTTCTATAATTTGGGAATGCCAATAGGAAAATAATATTTCGAATATATGCGTTCCAGGCGCCTTTTCCAGCAACGGCAAAAGCCAGCGAGCTGATCATCCAGACAACGGAGATGTCCATTCAACATTTCTTTATAAAAAAATGTATGCACCAATCGATACCGCTTCTGTTCGTGGGCCCAACAGGCACCGGAAAATCCGCGATTGTATTGAATTACCTTGTGTCGTTGCCACGAGAAAAGTTCCTTGAGAATGTCATAAACTTCAGCGCACGTACGAACGCACCGCAGACGCAAGAAATAGTCATGTCAAAGTTGGACCGAAGGAGAAAAGGAGTTTATGGTCCCGCTATGGGGAAGAAATGTGTGCTATTCGTGGACGACCTTAGCATGCCGCAAGTGGAGATCTACGGCGCTCAACCGCCGATAGAATTACTTCGTCAATGGATAGATCATGGCTATTGGTTCGATCCGAAGGACACCTCGATGTTGTATCTGGTGGATATCTTGATGATCGCGGCTATGTTACCACCTGGAGGCAGTTCCAATGTTGTAACGCCACGATTCATTCGTCACATGCATGTGATCGGCATCGATTCTTTCGAGGAGGCCACAATGTCGAAGATCTTCTCATCGATTCTCGACTGGCACTTCGCCAGAGGCTTCGTTCCAGAGGTTTCACGACTAAGTAAGATGGTAGTGAGCGCTACCATGGATGTGTTTCTCGAGGCCATCAAGAATTTTCTGCCAACGCCGTCGAAGAGCCATTACAAGTTCAACTTGCGTGACTTCAGCCGAGTTATCAACGGTGTACTTTTGGTGCCAGCTGCTAGAATGAAGGATCCCGACAAGCTTATTAGATTGTGGATTCACGAAGTGTACAGAGTTTTCCATGACAGACTAATAGACGATACCGATCGCGAGACATTGTTCAGGATGGTGCGACACACGTGCTATGATCAGCTACGCCAGCCGATGGACAAAGTGCTCGCCCATTTGCTCAAGCCAGACGAGAAGGCAATCAGGAGTACTCATATTCGCGATCTCTTCTTCGGGAATTACATCGAGCCCGATGCCGATCCGAAAATATACGACGAAGTGACGAATCTGGAAGATCTTCAAGAGAAAATGGATTACTACTTGGCTGAGTACAACGCGGTTTCGCAGACGCCGATGAACCTGGTGCTGTTTCGTTATGCCATCGAGCATATTTCTCGCGTTTCCCGGGTGTTATTGCAGGATAATGGTCACGCCTTGCTCGTCGGAGTGGGCGGTTCCGGTCGCAATTCTTGCGCTAAACTGGCAACCAGCATGTGTGAGTATCAGATACATCAGATCGAGATTACGAAAACCTATGGCCCGGTGGAGTGGCGAGAGGATCTGAAGAACTTACTGTTGCGCGTCGGCTGTGACGGCAAGCCCACTGTTTTCATTTTCGGTGACCATCAGATCAGAGACGAATCCTTTATCGAGGATATCAACATGATTCTGAATACTGCGGATGTGCCAAACTTGTACGCGATGGACGAGAAAGCGGAGATCCTGGATAAGATGATGACCATCGCGCGAGACGTGGGCGGCGGCAAGAAAGTGGAAATGACGCCGATGGTGCTCTACAACATCTTCATTGAAAGGATTAAAAAGAACCTTCACATAATTCTGACGATGTCGCCAATAGGTGATACCTTTCGGAATCGTCTCAGAGTGTTTCCGTCGCTCATCACTTGTTGCACCATCGACTGGTATACACTCTGGCCCGAAGATGCCCTCGAGAAAGTAGCCAGGATGTCGTTGAGAGATCTCGACATCGGCTCGGAGCTACGAGAGAAATGCGTGCAGATATGCAAAGAATTCCACACGAGCGTCTCTGTGACGAGCGAAGATTATTACTTGACCTACGGTAGACGGTATTACGTCACGCCCACGAGCTTCCTGCAACTGATAAAATCATTGTATAGATTGTACGGACAGAAAATCGAGCAGATCACCGTGCAGCAGAATCGCTACGAAACCGGTCTGGAGAAGTTGGACTTCGCCGCCGGCCAAGTGTCGATCATGCAGGATGAGTTGCATCAGTTACAACCGAAACTATTGGCGCAGTCGCAACTGAGCGACAAGCTAATGATTCGAATCGAACAGGATACTGTCAATGTAGAGGCAAAGAAGGAGATCGTGGCGGCTGATGAGGCCTTGGCGAATGAAGCGGCTGCGGCGGCGCAAGCAATTAAGGATGACTGCGAAAGCGACTTGGCAGAGGCGACCCCGGCGTTGGAAGCCGCCCTAGCGGCACTGGATACTCTAAAGCCAGCGGACATCACGATCGTGAAGGCGATGAAGAGTCCGCCGGCCGGAGTTAGATTGGTAATGGAGGCGGTCTGCGTGCTGAAGGGTGTGAAACCAGACCGAGTTCAGGATCCGACCACCAGCCAGATGGTAGACGACTACTGGCCCGCGTCCATCAAGTTGCTGGGCGATATGAAATTTCTGGAAAACTTGAAGCATTTCGATAAGGATAACATCCCACCGGCGTACATGAAGCGTATTCGCGAGAAGTTCATAAATGACCGGAGCTTCCAACCGGAAGCAATAAAGAAGGTCTCCACCGCGTGCGAGGGTCTCTGTAAGTGGGTGCGCGCCATGGAGGTGTACGATCGTGTGATCAAGGTCGTGGCGCCGAAGAAGGCGATGCTGGCAGAAGCCGAGGCCGCGCTGGCCACGCAGATGGAAATGCTCAACGAGAAGAGAGCCCTGCTGCAGGAGGTAACGCAGAAGCTGCAGTCCCTCAACGATGAGTTCGCCGAGTGTATGCGTGAGAAGAAGAAGCTGGAGGACCAGATTGACTATTGCAGGCAAAAGTTGGAGAGAGCGGAGAAATTGTTGGGCGGTCTTAGTGGCGAAAAGAGCAGGTGGAGCGAGACGGCTGGTAAACTGGGCGCCAGTCTGGGGAACGTCATCGGAGATGTTTTACTGTCATCTGGAGTGGTGGCCTATCTAGGAGCGTTCACGATAGAATACAGAAACAAATTGATTGATCAGTGGCATGCTTCCTGCATGCGAGCGGCTATACCCTGTGGCGCGAGATTTAATCTGATCGATATACTAGGCGAGGCGGTAGAAATTAGAGGTTGGACTATTCAGGGACTACCGGCCGACAACTTTTCGGTTGAGAACGGCATAATCGTGAAGCATGCCGATCGTTGGCCGCTAATGATCGATCCGCAGAATCAGGCAAATAAATGGGTGAAGAACATGGAAAAGTTGAACAAGCTAGCAGTAATTAAGCTCACGGATCCCAATTACGTAAGGGTAATGGAGACGAGTATTCAACTGGGAACACCGGTGCTGCTGGAGAACATTTTGGAAGAGATCGATGCGATCTTGGAGCCTGTGTTGCTGAAGAATGTGTACAAGCAGCGCGGGGTGCTGTACATAAAATTCGGTGAGACCGTGCTGGAGTACAACTCGAACTTTCGATTCTACATCACCACGCGCCTGCGAAATCCGCATTACTTGCCTGAGATCGCGGTAAAGGTGACTCTATTGAACTTTATGATCACGCCTCAGGGTCTTCAAGATCAGCTGTTGGGCATAGTTGTGGCCAAGGAGCTACCGACGCTGGAGGAGAAGAAAAATCAGCTGATAGTGGAGGGCGCGAACAATAGGAGGATCCTGAAGGAGATCGAGGATAAAATTCTGGAAGTTCTTACGACGTCCGAGGGCAACATACTTGAGGACGAGACCGCCATCAGGATACTTTCAACTTCTAAGATGCTATCCGAGGACATTCAGGCAAAACAGGAGATTGCAGTGAAGACCTCGGCGGAGATAGACAAAGCTCGCAACGGTTATAAACCCGTCTCGAAGCACGGTGCCGTTCTCTTCTTTTGCATCTCCGAGTTGGCCAACGTCGATCCCATGTACCAGTATTCGCTACCATGGTTCTTGCACCTCTACGTCATGGCGATAGCCCACAGCAAGCAATCGGAAGATCTGGACACGCGAATGCAGAGTCTCAATTCGTACTTCACAGCAAGCATCTATAGAAACGTATGTCGTTCCTTGTTCGAGAAGGACAAGCTAATATTCTCTTTCGTTCTTTGTATCGGTCTGCTACGCGCTGCACATAAACTTGAGGAGGAGCTCTGGGTGTTTTTGCTGACGGGTGGAGTAGCCCTCGATAATCCTTATCCCAATCCCGATCCTTCATGGCTGTCCGACAAATCCTGGTCCGAGGTCGTGAGGGCTAGTCTCCTGTCGGGTCTTGAAAATTTGAGGAAGTCCTTCCAGTCCAACATATCGCAGTGGCAGGAGTATTACGATCTGTCGAATCCGCAGGAGTATCCTTTCCCATCACCGTTCGAGCATGAGGGCGAGAGCTTGAAGAAGCTTGTGATCCTGAGATGCGTGAGGACCGACAAACTGGTTGCCGCTGTTCAGGCATTCATCATCCATCATATGGGCGCGTCTTTCGTCGAACCACCACCCTTCGATCTCCAGAGTTCGTACGACGACTCGAACAACGTCACGCCCCTCATCTTCGTGCTCTCGCCCGGATCGGACCCGATGGCCGGACTGATCAAGTTTGCCGAGGACTGCGGGATCTCGAAGAAGAACCTCATGACGATCTCGCTGGGTCAGGGCCAGGGCCCAATCGCGACCAGCATGATCCAGCGCGGCATCAAAAGCGGCGAGTGGGTCATCTTGCAGAACTGCCACCTCGCCGTGTCGTGGATGAAGGAGCTCGATCGGATATGCGACGAGATCATCGTGCCCGAGACTACGCATTATGAATTCCGTTTATGGCTAACCAGCTATCCGTCCAAGGAATTCCCGGTGTCCATACTGCAGAACAGCGTCAAGATGACGAACGAGCCGCCGAAGGGACTGAAGAACAATCTGCTACGGAGTTACCTGAACGATCCGATATCGGATCCCAAGTTCTTCCGCGAGTGCACGAAGATAGTGGAATGGAGGAGATTGTTGTTCTCTCTGTGTTTCTTCCATGCGGTGGTGCAGGAGAGACGGAATTTCGGTCCACTCGGTTGGAACATACCGTACGAGTTCAACGAGTCCGACTTGCGTATATGTATTTTGCAATTACAGGTACGTTGATAGGTTTCTTTTAATTTCAATGATATTGTCAATTATTATAATTGTGCTATTTTGTTGATCTAGCTGTTTTTAAATGATTACGACGAAGTGCCATTCGATGCGCTCATTTACCTGGCGGGAGAATGCAATTATGGAGGCAGGGTGACTGATGATAAAGACAGACGATTGCTGAATTCGTTGCTGAAGAATTTTTATAATCTTCAAGTTATTATAAATACAAAGTAATATTGCTCAATATTATATAAAATTAAAAAGAAAGTCTAAGAAAGCAAAAAAAAAAGAGTTGAAAACAAAGTTACGAAAAAGATAATTTTTAAGATGATCAAATTTTTCTTAAAACTTTTCAAATTTGTCAAACAAAACATTCTTAAATCTTTTAATTTTTCCTTTATTAATATCTTGCTATTAATTTGTATCTTTTCAGATACTCGTTTTCACCGAGCGAAATTTATCACATGCCCGAGGATACCGATTATGAAGGATGTCTGAAATACATTCGCAGCTTACCAATTAATCAAATGCCGGAAGTTTTTGGTTTGCATGAGAATGCAGACATAGCGAAGGACAACCGAGAAGCGATGCAACTGTTGGCCAGTGCACTTTTAACCCAGCCACAAATCAGCGGAGTAGGTGAGTAATGTACATTTTTTATTTGCAACCTCAAATTTTCATAATCATTGAGATCTCGTTTTTTTTTGTTTTTGTAATTCATCATTGTTGCTAAATTTACAATTAATAATATTACGTTGAATGTTTAATGTACAGTTTTTACGGTTTACATTTAGCTTAGCCTTCATATACAAACATGAGAGAATTACAAAAACATTGCGGAAATAATCCATCACAAGAGCTTAATTTTACGAAATTTTGCTATGTAACGCTGCCATATAATACAATATAAAAATATTGGCATAGTATCTGTTTGCAGTAATACAACGTTATTGTTTCCATATGTCAAGATATACATAACTCGCATTAAAATAAAATTTGCATTCATTAATTTTCATCAGGTGTCGAGAAAGACACGGACGAAGTGGTTTTCGCTTTGGCCGGTGAGGTCCTATCAAAGATGCGGCCACCGTTCGACATTAAATATGCGTCGAACAAGTATCCGGTACTCTACATGAACAGCATGAACACGGTATTGCGTCAAGAACTCGTTAAATTTAATGAGCTCACCGAGGTCATCAAGGAAACATTGGACAATGTGCGAAAAGCTATTAGAGGATTGGTACTGATGTCACCGGAATTGGAGAATGTCTATTTTAGCATGAGCATCGGCAGAGTGCCGCTCGCTTGGGATAGAAAATCTTATCCCTCGCTGAAGCCTCTCGGGAGCTACGTGAACGATCTGTTGGCAAGATTGCAGTTTCTGCAAGATTGGATCGATCACGACGCACCGAATGTATTTTGGATATCCGGTTTCTTCTTCACACAGTCGTTCCTGACGGCAGTGCTGCAGAATTACGCTCGCAAGCACAGAATACCAATTGACCAGCTAGACTTTGAATTTGAGATCACCCGATTCGAGTCGAGCGTCAACGCTGCGCCTTCCTACGGAGTTTATATAACTGTATGCAAAGTTTTACTAATATTAATTAACAATTCTAAAGTTAATCACTTTTATAATAAGCTATGGTTTTAAAAGTCTACGGCACTGTTTTATCACGGTAGTGTCGCTTTTGTTTATATTTTTTTTACTTTTAAACAATCAATCTTCACCTTCGATATTTTTCTTAGGGTCTCTTTCTGGAAGGAGCTCGATGGAACAGAGAGACGAAATTGCTGGACGAGTCTAAACTCAAGATAATGTTCGACGTGTTACCCATTATGTGGATAAAACCTGGCAAAAAGGCTGAATTCGATATAAGAGACGTTTATTATTGTCCAGTATACAAGACGAGTGCTAGACGCGGTGTATTAGCTACTACAGGACATTCTTCCAATTTTATAATGTATATTCTGATCCCGACGGATCTCGATGAATCGCATTGGATTAATCGAGGCGTAGCAGCTCTTTGTCAACTCGATGATTAATAAAAGCAATAAGGTATGAATCATCAGAGTGATTTGATATTCACTGCATGAATGGACAATATATACTGAAAAACTCATGAAGAATGTTTTTAATGAAATTAAGTAAAAAAATTTTAGCTATTAAGAAACTTTGTAGTGGAACTTTACAGCTTTTTTACATATTAAGTACACAATCGTGCGTATTTTCTAAGATATATAATATATTAGTATCAAGACGTACAAGTCAGGAAGAAGCAGAGAAAATTCGTAGAAATGGGAAATTGAAAAATATAAATATTTTTACGTTATAAATATATTTGCTAATAACAATCGTCACCGCCATTTATAACATTGCTTAATCTCATATATACATAATATTGTCTATTACGATAAATTCATATAAACATATATATGTATAGATCTTGTAAAATTTTGTTCATAAACTATTTTACGATAAAAACAATAATGATCATTCTTGATTCACGATCGGAATTATACATGTTTTTAAAATAGATGATAATCTTTTTCTATCAGGTACGTGTCCAAGGAGCAATTCTTATGTGCAGAAAAATATTCTGTAATGTAAAACACACGAATGTGTATTACGGAATGTAATAGACTGTATTATATGCGTAAGAGGAACTACAATATAACGTCCCCTTTCTCTTTGAGAAAATTATGGAGGCAGGAATGCGTTCTTTAAAAGTATCACGATGTCCCGTATACACATTCATTAGTACAACATCTTCAATAGAATTTTGATTGTCAAGAGAATAACTGATCATCATTGACTACATTTCTATTCGCGCTTTTATCTATTATCATAAAATACATCTAACACATGCGTGACACCGAATAGAAAGAGTAAAATGCGTGGGTATTGCATAGAGGATGTCTCAAAAGTCGCATAATTAGATCGTAAAAAAATTTTATCTCAAAATTTTATTAACAGCAAAACTCGTGTCGTCTTACGATGTCAATTTAATTCAATTTTCAATTAAATTTCAAAATTTAATTTTTTAATTTGTATTAATTTTTCTTGTGTGTTTTGCAGCTTTGATTCTTGCTGTAGATTTCCTGTTTAAGAACTGCGAGGGAAGTGTCCGACTTTTAATGCATCCTGCATGCGTGCCGCAGTTAATCCACACGTTCGCCATGACACTCGAGGCAAGCGTTGATCAACGAAGGAACAAGATCCTTAAGACTGATCTCGGACAATTCAATCGAGTTTTGAGCTATAAATGTCGCGTTGTATGCCCACACACGTACACACACACACGCATATACATGATCAGACGTAAAGTCGATATACTGCGTTACGGACTAGTTAAACGCGAGTCTTTTTGTGGCGGACTCATGTTACAGACTAGTTAGTCACAAAATCGCAGTGTGTTGCAAAATCGGTGCGAACAATCGCTGCTAAAAACAAACCTGATCTCATAATCATTAACATTATACATAACTAAAACTTGCAAAAAGGAGTTCGCAATGAATGGAAAGGGCGCTTTACACACAGCCTTCGAGTTTGTGGATGAGAAGATAAAATTATATCGATTAGCTCGATGAGATATAACTCTTGCATTCTGATAACAATATCGGGCAATCGATTACATCAATACCTTTAAAACAGCACCTTTCGACACTCTGTGAGGGACGCAATATTTTCAGCATAATGAAAATATTAACGTCTATAAATAGATGCATATACAGACGCACATTTGCATTTATAAAGATACTGTTTTAAAGGAGAGAATATCTACAACACATTTACTCCGAAATAAAATGGAGATTGAGAAATATGTAGAAACTGGAAGACCATGATAACATTCAACCGTGAATACATTCCCGGATATCCTCTTTGTCCACTCGATCGTGCAATAATATTCTCACTTAAATGTAGAGACTTCTTACAATAGCATGAAATTTCGGAAAATGAGGATCACTCATATACCACAATTTTTTCGCATTTCTTGATATCCTCAATTGCGCCGTTTATTATATTTAAAATACGATATTGTAAAAAGTCTCCAATTACAAAAGGTTCATTCACCCTCTAATATTTAAAACTTGGATAGCTTATCATTATTACACTAAAATAATTCGCATTATCGCTCGTTTCGAGCCGACCGTGAGTTGTTTGCTTTACTTTTAACGCGGCTTCCCGTGTTCCACAGTGTTGTCTCTCGAGATCTTTCGCGCACTTGGTTCGCGTCCGAACTCGCAGCGTCTCTTTGCAACCTAACAAATGCATCTAACTAGCCTTATCAATCTTCGCCGCTTGTGGCGTCGACCAACGCTGGATCAATTTCCCGCGGAATCTCGTCTTCCGATTTTTTGCTCCTGTATTCGACATAGCAAAAGGCTGCCGAACCGAAGAATATAGTCACGAGTAGCACAGCGAGCTGCACGTGCAGTCCTGCCGAGGTGCTATACGAGAAGCCGATGGCCGCTGCGACAGATTGACAAAACTTGAAGAGAGCGAAGGCCGATGCGCTATCGTTGGCGAACAGGACGCCCAGCAGCGAGTAGATCTGCGTGTTGTAGCAGGCGTCACCGAAACCGAGGGCAAAACTGCATGCTATCGCGAGGTATGGCGAGGTCGTAATGTAGGCTTTGCTAGTTGTATCCGCGAACGGTGCATCGTCCGGGAGATTCAGGAAGATGCTAATGATAGCAAACAGGTGGACGAAGAAACCGATGGTCACCACCGGCCAGCCGCCGAACCTGCCGGTTATCCTGGACGCGAAAATACCGAAGATCGCGCCGCCCACGACCTCGCCAATACCGACGAAGATGCCGGAGAGTCCCATGAGCCTTTTGCGAATGTCGCCCAGCTCCACCATGAAGCCAATGCAGTTGGAGTACACGCCGGAGTAGAAGGTGAGCTCGAAACCTGTGTAGATGAACGTTAATGACAACAGCAGCATGTTCGGCGTGAGGAAGAGCCTGACCGCGTCCAAGAAGGCGCGCCACGCGAGCAACAGCGGTTTCTCGCGCCTCGGTTCCGGCAGGCGCAGCTCCTGCTTGTCGATCGGCGACACCCCCTCGGCCTCGTCCAGCGACGACTTCTGCGCCGATTTTTTCAGTGCGAGCAGCACCAGGGTGCCGATTATCGCGAGGGCGGTTAGCACGCCGAATACAATCATCCGTTGCTGCTTTTCAATGTTGGACGTTGTGAAGATGAAGAAGACGAGCAGATTGCCGGTGAACTGCGACATTTGGAAAATCGCCCAGAACAGACCGGCGTTCCGCGACATGGTCTCGTTATCGCTGTTCTCCGTCAGGTATTGCCCGTGACCGGTCCATATCAGAGCGGCGCCGATCCCGACGAGTACGGACATGCTGTACAGGAGGGCCTCGTGCGGCCAGAAGAACGAGGCGATGAACAGCACGTAGCAGCAGGCTCCCGTGATTATCGCCACCCGCGGCCCGGTCACCGCGATGTACGACGGCGCTAACCAGTTGCAGATCGCGAGCATGCCGTAGATTATGGCCAGACTGACGTAACCATCACCATTGAAACTGTTATCATCATCTTTGATACTCTTCAAGACAGTTTTCTGTGGACAAAAGAAACCAATGCGAAAAGATCAGCATATACCTTTCCTCTGTTCCTTACTGTTGCAGCAATATCACGTAAACTTTCAGCAATTCCATCGAGTTCCTATTGTATTATATGCATGAAGGTCGGTCACCACTGTTAAACGACTTATCTACGTCGATTGACTGTGGAAATGCCGATTGGAAATAGCTGTGCTACTTGTAATATGTCAGATAGTTTCTCTTTCGTTTAGAAAGAGAGCTTGTATTCAGGGACAGGATTTCCTTTAAGGACATATTTCCCAATTAATTTGGAAATTAAGTTTCTTTTTCTTCTTTATGAATTTAGTTGAACGTCACATATTTGTTTTTATTATATGTATGTGTATAAAATTTAGATTTTATTAAAATAAAGTTGACGCAACATATATCTTTTATTTTAGCATTAAACAGTGACACGAAAAATATTCTGGATAATTCGTAAAACATTCGTAGGACCGAAATGGAAAGTGACCAAACGAGAAGCAGGTAAGAATTCGAGGAATGTTAATAAAAAGAGTGAAGCATCAGAATGCACATTGTAACGTATAGTTCCGGTATCCTTTCTTAAGACTGAAACTGGTTGTCCTCTATTTATAAAACCCATAAAAATGGGACTATATTTAGGTGTCAATCAAGGATAACTGCAGAATATTAAGTATTATATTATAGGGATATCGTATTATTTTTTGACGTGCCATTATAAGAATTAGAAATTAAATGCGCTGCATATTAATTGCCAATCTAGAAGAAAATCGTTCTCTCTATATACAATTTTCTCTTTCAAGAAGATAAGGATATATAAAACATTTCAGAAAAAATTTATCGGATTGGAGATATCACTCGTGCGACTTTTAAAATAAGTAAAATTCAAAAATATTATTAAAAAAATAAAACTAACGATTCCAATAGAAAAACTGTAGATATATAATGGAATGATTGAAACAAATAATGATTCATATTAATGCATTCTAATTAATAATCATTTAAAAAGATTCGTAAGGTAAGCGCGTTCGCGTTATTCACGATTTCACCCATCGTTACTGTCGTATTAGGAGCGAATCGATCGAATCGCGTTCTCATTTCAATTACGCTTTCACATGTAGAATATTTAGCTTTAGTTTACATCGTATTTTCAGATCCGTCAATTATTTCGCGGTAAACATCATCGAATCCCCGGCAAACTCGAAAGTTATCAGTAATCAACAATCATATCGCTATTAATGACATAACATGTAATGCATTGGCTTTTTTTCGTACGTATTACGCGTAATGTTAACGTCATTACAAGTCATTATAAATTTAAGTAAATTCTGACGTCAAAGAAAAAGTTGCAAGTATTTTCAATTTTGTTATGAATGTTGCTATGAATTTTTAAAAATATTTCTAAAATATGTTTATATATATATAATTCTTGCTTGGTTGCTTGCAATGTTTCACTATCGCATTCTTAAGTATAATATTTTACGTCAAGATAGCGACTGTCAATATGTAAGCGATAATAACGAACAAGTGATATTTTTCGGTAAGATATTTTACAATATTTTCTGACGAATATGTTTGTAGCCTCGTTTTTATAAAAATCTATCAAGTATTCATACTGATAACGGTGTTCTGATAAGATCTGTACTGGTATTGCAAAATCGTATAGATAGAGTATTTATTTAACTTTTACATTTTTAACTTCAATACGAAAGAAGTTTGTAAGAATTCTAAGATAAAGAAAGTGCAGTCCAATTTGGAACATGTATTTCAATAATTTATAAATATTTGCACGTTAACAAAACACTTTCATTGCCGATAAGATTAAGTAAAATTTATGCGCGTAATATATTATTAAAATGCGCCAAAAATTTTATTAAATTTGACAATTTACTATTACAAATATCTAAATTTTCTAATACTATTTTTTACGATTTTCAAAGAGTACTTTTTGATAAATCAAAGCGTTAATTCTACTTAATTTACTTAGCTAAATATGTTATAAACATAAAACGATACGTGTGGAGATCTTATCTATGAGCTTTCAACGAGCTTTTCTTATCTCTTCCGGTAGTGATATGCTTTGCATAGCAAAATACAAATTAAAATACTACAAAATTTATTTGTCTTCACTATATATAAACTAATATAATAAATTGCTTCATATGTATACAATTGATACATTAAATCGTTTGTACAAACAAAACATATTTATCAGTTAATGAAATATTTATCATCACAGCCATGTGTGAATGCAAGTTTATTTCCCTAACTATCAAACATGCTCTCGCTATTCTGATAACTCTGACATTATTTTAAGTCTCCTCCTCCTTTCTCTTCTATTCATGAGTCTAAAAGTGAAAGGAGACTGCGTCATATCTCGTACAGCTGTATCAACTAACGAGGCATTCTGTTTTAGATATTTCTCCGGGCGCGTTATCGGGGATCCAGGATTTTTTCGCAATGAATTATGCGATGGGCGTTCCGTCCATCCGAGGGAGTTTCTTCGAAAATTCAAAGTCATTATTCTCTTCAACGAATTGCGACACGGCGAAGGGAGATGCACAAAGTGAATTCGGCGGGAACCGGTTGCGTCGGTTCAGGTTTCGGCGGATGCAATTATCGAGCACGTCTAGGATGCATTTCGCTTCACCACTTTCTCTTTCGCCATTTCGGCAGTCTGTTTCCAGAATTTTGATACAATAAGATTCTGCGACATCCTAGAATTTCTAAATCGCGGTTCCGACGATTAAACGCCAAAAAAAAAAGAGAAAGTAACAGCCCGGATCAATTTCGTTATGTAACGTGTGAAAATGTAACATGTTTCTCTTCGATTGGATACTTGGCAACTTGGCATAATTCAATCAGATCCGATTAGAATAAAGGTCTGTTTTTTATAGCTGAACTGGCTGCACTAGTTCAGAGTATGTCTTTCTCATTCCACATTGAAAGGAGAAAGATAAACTCTGAAACTAGTACAGCTAGTTTAGCTATAAAAAAACAGACCCTAGGATGACGACGTCGACGTCACTGATTGACGTGGCGACTGACAATTTCCATTCTACGATAATGACCGGCACGATATCGCTGGAAGTTAAGTGAATTAGCTTAAAAGGAGATATTGTTTTTACAAGATTCGAGTTAACAATGTGAGAGAGGATAATTAAAGAACCTAAATGCAATTTAATTTAATCGTGTGTAAATACGATAGTAAACTGCACCTTCTGATACGCTGTAAAAGGTGATACCGATAGTAATCGTGAAATTTCAATTGGAAGATTAATCATCAAAATCTTTAAAAGAGGAAATTAATATCTCGTATAGCTCTTGAAAGACTTTGACGTAACCAACTGATGATTTTTTTACGATTAAACGTGCAAAATAAACCTATCGACTCGATTACAGTTTCGTGTAAGAAAAATACGATAAAGTCGCCTAGAATATTGTTGTTATCATAAGAATTCGCAATTGACACAGATATCTATAATTTGCGATAAAAACTAAAAACGACTTAAAAAAATATATAGTTTGACATAACATTAGGAATATTTAATCTTAAATTAAGTTTTCAAATTACTATTAATTGGCAGAACTTTTACCAACTTTTACCGAGTATTTTGAAAGGTCAGCGAGATTACAAAATAGTATCCTGTTTCTGAAGTCTGTATTCTGAAATTGCTCGTGTATCTGAAACGAATTCGAAATCTTCGTAAATAATTAACTCTTTCATTGCGTAAGTCAACTGATCATTCACTCATATCATTATCTCTTTTTTCTTCTTTTCACAGTTATAATTTCGTCGGTTTCTTCTGAAGAAGACTTAAGGCAGGACGATCCAGAAAATATCATAATACAACTCGGAAAGTGCTAGTGATACAAGTTACCCATAGAACATATCGGAGTAATCTGTGACTTTTATGGGCTAATCGGACGTGATATCGTTAGCGGACGGTGAATTTGTGCGCAAACAAAGACCGTTGTACCCCTCCGCGGCGATCAATTATTCGTCGCGCGTCAGTGAAAAATTTTGCAGATATCGCGTATCCGGAGATACTTCTGAATTACGGAGATAACGACGGTATAATGACTAACGGACATTACCAGCGGCTCTCGTAAGAACATAATTCTCGCGCGCGCAGATTACCGCTCTTATTACGTTATCCCGCGGAATATATTATGTAAGTCTCTTTTAGATAGCGGTACAAGGCATGAAGTTCGAAAGATTATATTATAAAAAAAAAACATGCAAGAGGACTGAGCAGGAATAAAAATTTGTTAATATTCTGAGACTATTCTTAAGAAACAATCTCAGATCACACAAACAAGATAACGCAGCAATTACGAAATATTAAAAACTAAGATGTGAGAAGAAACTCGGCAAAATCACAGAGGTAATGAAAACAGATTCATTCATTAAATACGAAGAGGATTTAGTGCTTCTAGTGACAGGAATTTAAGGAAATCAACGATTTTTTTCCTCTCTATTGTCAGAATATCACAAAAGAATCGTCTTTAGTCGTCCGGAAGTTTTCTTAGATCTTATCTAGACATCATTTGACTCTTGAGGGAAAAGCTTAACGTGTAATATTACGCAGATCGCAGTTTTGCAACGCAGAAAGTAGTCGATAACACCAACGTGTAATTTTAGAGGCGTTCCAGCCTTACGGCTGATTGTATCGGCAATCGTGACTAGTTTAACTCTTTACCTTTTGTGGTACTTTCTAAACTGCGCGACTAATCGCGCGGTCTCCCGAGAGATTTGTACTTTCTAAAACTTCATATTAATGAGAGAGTTTTATTTGTTTCGCAGCGACGAAATGTAAACTGGCAAATTGTTCGATTTCGAGATGTCCACTAAATTAATTTTCCATTCGTTCTGTCTCTTCCTCTGGAAATCACATTCTCTCGTATCAAGCGTTTCCGCCCTCGGGTCTACATAGACACGCGGACATGGAAAGTAATACAGACAAATCGCTCACATTTGAACGCCTATAATGTTAACATCTATCAATGTAAATTAATCGCGGATTAAATTATTTCCTATCTTATTATATCTATTATTATATCTTATATCTATTTCTTATCTTTCCCTATTAAATTTCAATTGATAAAAATAGATATAAATTATAGAGAAGCCTCCTTCGAGCTTCAGCCTCGCTGAAAAAGGGATCGACGTTGATTACCGAGGATTATCCAATCATGCTGTTAATCCGAAAGTGCCTGCGTCAAAGGGAATGAAAGAGTGTGCTGCAAATAGCATTTTTCTACGTTGGAATAGGTAGTTTATTATTTATTATTTTTCAGTTTTATAAAATGATCGTCTCGAAGTGATAAATTTCGATTCTAAAATAATAAATATAGGATAAACATTTGCCCGCTTAATTACGCATTTCTCTAACGAATAAAGCTAATTGTGCATTTTCTCGACTGTTGCGTAACGTAAAAGTTTATTTCTAATCTCGCAAACGTATCCCGCATGTATAAAACACTTCTTACGCTATAAAAATATTAACGATAAATTTGTTTTCAGGGCAAAACATACTGAACGCGCGTTTGGAAGAAACGAATAAACTTCCAACTCGCAGCAATACAATCGTAGAATTTTAACAACAAATGAAATCATAGATTTCTCGAGCGCTCGTTGACATATGCGCGTTGCCGTTACTCCGCGGTAATTAGAGCACGAACCGCCCGTTTCGTAAATGGAGCACCGTCTCAAGAATGCCGAGAAATTTTTCGAGAAATCAAAAGAAATCCCACGCCTCAACGGATATTTCCCCGTTCAGCCGATGAGATCTAATTTCCACTCCGAAGAGAGATCGATCATCTCCAGCATCTCTCGAAAGGAGCAGTTGACGCGTGCGACGGGAAACGCGGAAGCGCGCGAGGCAGCTGACAACGACGTAGCAGCTTACTACGATAACATCGATAGTGGCAGTAATGACATGTGTGCGTCATTTGTACAGTAATACAGTCATTACCGTGATACCGTCGCCTCACCTGTATACTGCTCATCGTTTGAAACGCCGTGAAAACCAGCATGAACCCCAAGCTGAGGATCATCACGTTCAAAAAGCCCCGATTCATGGTGATCGCCTTTGGATCCACGGATGTCAGCAGGTATACGTCAATCGTATCTATACGACACGGGAGTGATTCGCGTTTCGCGCGCGATCTCGGGACGAACTGCTCGTCGAGTCGACGGCTCCGACACTGTTGACAGACAGTCGTCGCCGCGTGGCTGGGAGGAGAACCACGCGACCGCGAGCGACAGCGCCGCTATAGAAACAGAGGAGAAAACACCTGACGTCGTGAAGTTGTCATCGAGTCGCGCGACGAGGTATCGATCGTCGATAGGTCGCTTTTGATTCGCCGATCGCTCTCGTTCGAGTTGCGTTCGACGAGCCATCGATCGATCGATCGATCGGTCGATCCTGGGTGAGTCTGAAGGGCAAGGGGGGTTAGAAAGGGGAAGAGTGACTTTTGCGCGGGTTTGACAGATCCATTTTCGTCGCGAATCGTCGCGAAAAGAGATTGAGACGCGACGGAGAGACCGAAAGAAAGACAGAAGGGAAAGAAGCGTAGAATCGGAGGCGATCGCCCCCCGAAAGCGGCGAGCCGTGCGAAGTTCGCCGCGCTTCCCTGTCGAAGAGGACGCTTAAAACGCTCTCGCGAGCAACGTGACGTAAGAGCGCCACGGTCCCACCGATACGCGTAACGTCGCCGGGCGTCGGAAACGATTTCCTCCGAACACGCGCGGACGCGAGCACGTAGTTGACGGGAATCCGGCGAGTGCGAGGGCGAGGCGAGCGGAGCGGAGCGTCGAGGGAGAGGGTGGAGCGGCAGGCCAGGGTTAGATCCAGCTCGTCAGGGATTTCACCCTAACCCAAGTCGAACCGGGCGAGGAAGGCGCTGGCCCAGCACGGCAGCCGTTTTATCGGCGGATCTTATCGATGGTGCGCGAGAGCCGATCGGCCGCGAGCGCGTCGACTCTCAGCGCCGGCCGTGAGATCATCGCCGTGCAAACATTATGACGGACGTTCGCCCTTGCCGCGACACGAAGGTACGCCCTCCCCGCCCGTCGTCCCGCGCCCGTCCACTGCCGCCGCGCGAACACGGCGAGGGACTCGAGGGAGTCGCGGAGGATGCGCGAGCGTGAGCGCGACTCGCGAGGCGTCGTCGGTGTGTAGAGAGAAGAGGCCTTGCTGCTCC
>VBVR01000942.1:0-11684 GCA_011638315.1 Tetramorium parvispinum | reverse complement strand
CCCCCCCCCTGAGAGGAGGATCCGGACGGATTAGGTCGCCGCCGGCGATTTTGCACGATTGTCCGCGACCGACCAGCCGACCATGAAGAAGCAGTTTTTCCGGGTGAAGCAGCTCGCCGATCAGACCTTCTCCAGGTAGCCGAGCCAGAACCCGCCCAACCCGCATGACTGTAGAGCCTAATTTTATCTGTGCGCTGTACACGCGCTGCGTGTCGCGTCGAGTATCTTGCGTCTTTTCTTCTTTAAAAGTATATAAGATATTCGTGAATATCTTGTATATTTAGCGATAAGCTCAATGAGAAAGGGTTGCTGTAGAATTTATTAGATTTGGCGTTAACACTATTTAAAATGCAAGTAAACTTTCAAGTAGAGACACCTTTTCTTATTGAGAATAATTTTCTAATTGCCGACAGATTACGTTCTAGTAGAGAGCACGATCCATCGGGATAAATTCCTGATGAAAATTCGTCTAAATAGACCTTGGAATTACTTATACGGATAATGGGTAGATTAGGAGTGATAAAATAAATACTGCGAAAGATAAAAGATAAGACCATCTTGCTATCAAATATACAATATGTCAGTGAAAGTTTATTTTTTGTGCGGGCAGAGCTGGTAAAACAGAGGTGTTGACGGATGATCTGGTGGCTGCCGACAAGCATGTGGAACAGATTAGAGCAGCCCTCACCGGTCTCAGCAAGAGACTCGGGAATCCACCGAACCAAACCATCACCCAAGATCCAGCTCTCAAGGAGAAGCGTTTGGTAAATAGATGAAGCATGTTAAAGGATTCAAATCGTTAACTGCAAAATTTAGAAAT
Organism: Tetramorium parvispinum; assembly: GCA_011638315.1. Classification (NCBI taxonomy): domain Eukaryota; kingdom Metazoa; phylum Arthropoda; class Insecta; order Hymenoptera; family Formicidae; genus Tetramorium; species Tetramorium parvispinum. The sequence continues at coordinate 10,864 of VBVR01000942.1, read as the reverse complement.
AATATTCATTGTGAGCTCAGTCAGTAAATTGTGACACCGGGATGTTACGAATTCTTTATATTTAGCTTTTGTTATAAGATTCATTAAATGATCACTAAATGTTATACTATCATTCCTTAGAAAAAATGCCCCGAATTTATACTCGGGCAAACCATGTTGGAGAATGCCGGTGAGGAGTGCCATGCTGGCCTCATGAATTTCGCACTGGTAGAATGTGGGCGAGTGCAGATGTTGTTGGCTAACGAAGCCGTGGAACATGAGGCTAAAGTCGAACAATATGTGGCCGCCCCGCTGCAGCATATTTTAGACACTGATGTACCAAATATATTGAAGCATAAGAGAAACCTCCAGCGTCTCATTTTGGATATGGACAGCGCCAAAACGAGATACTTCCAAGCGATTAAGCACAGTACTGGTAATGATTGTTACATTTCAAAATCATTTTTAGTTGAGACGTTTATAGTATTAATAACATGTGAAGAATAACTATAACTTTGAGCCTTCTTTCTTTGTTTTAACTCCTTTCTAAAGTCCATTTGAATTTCTTTTGAAATTATTTTGTGTAATCTGTGTTTATTAGATTTAGAAAATTATGGTCTAAAATAGCTAAACTTCATGTACAGGTACGGGTGCAACAAAGATAGAAAACTTGAGGGAAGAATTAGAAGATGCCGAATCGAAAGTTGAGCAATGCCGTGATCAATTGGCCGCAGAGATGTTCCAGCTTATGTCACGGGAGACTGAACTAGCTCAGACGATTATTCAGTATGTAAAACTTCAGCGAGCGTATCATGAAAGTGCATTGCATTGTCTTGAGGATCTTATACCTACAATGGAGAGCTATATTAGTAAGTTATTTTGATAAATGTATGCATTTTAAACATAATACGATTATAAAAGTGCTAATAAAGATCAATTGATACGATTCGTATATGAAAGCGAAAAATGCTTATACGATCGCAATTACAGACGATAACGAAATGAAGCCGGTCTACGGGTATCCTCTTGAAGAACACCTTAGAGTAACGAACAGAAAAATTGCACTACCCATACAACTGTGTGTATCCGCGCTACTGCGTCTGGGCATAGAGGAGGAAGGTCTTTTCAGAATAGCTGGCGCCGCCTCGAAATCACGACGGATCAAGTTAAGCCTGGACGCCTGCTGTCTCAATTTAACGACGGCCCTTGAATACAAAGATCCGCATGTTATTGCCGGCGCGTTGAAATCATACTTACGCGAATTGCCGGAGCCTTTATTGACGTACAAGTAAGTATTATCTCGCTCAATCAACAATTGTCCTTGTACGCAATGTAACGCAATGTCTGTGATCGCTCAGATTGTATCCCGAGTGGATGACTGCTTCAAAAATCTCAAACAGCGACATGAGATTACGAGCTCTTTGGGAAGTATTACATAAGTTACCACCGGCGAACCTGGAAAACTTGCGGTTTTTAATTAAGTTTCTAGCTGTGCTCACGAAGAATCAAGATATAAATAAAATGACGCCGCAGAACATCGCTATCGTCATCGCGCCAAACTTGATTTGGAGTCCGCAGGAGGACGCAAATACAATAGTGTAAGCAAGTCTCTCACCGACATGCGCATATTTGTTTTCAAGTACTGCAGTTTAACGGATGATTCAATATATTGCTTACATTTGCAGGATGAACATGAGTACAGCGAACAACTCTAGTCTTATAGTAGACCAATTAGTTACGTACGCGGACTGGTTCTTCCCCGGCGAGATGGATTTTGATCGCGATCTGGACATCGGCATCGTGAACGACATGGAACATCAGACCATCGGTATGCGCCGTTGCGTGTCCAACAGTAGTCTCAGTGATCACGGCGAGAGCCCAACGCAGGGTAGTCCAAAACCAGCGGCACGCCGGAAGAATAAACCGGCGCCGACGCCGCCGAGTGGCAATACTCCTGACCGGCACGATAGACCGCCGCCGACACCGGACAAACCACCGAGAGCCTTGACGTCCACTCTGAATCGATCAACGTATAAAAGCCAAAAACATGAAGTGAACACCGAATTGATACGACACGACAGCTACGTGGAGAAGCCTCCGGAGACGGACGCCAAGTCGCAGCTGGCCTCGGAATCGATTCCGACGGATGTTCATCCTGCCGATAATCCCGAGCGGTCGCAAGAAACCGTCATTCACCAAAGTGAAGTCTTCAATTACAATGAAGCGGACAAAAGTGTTCAAGAGCCGCAGAAATGCGATGGGAAAGTAAATGTGCCGAGTGCGAAAGAGAAACCAAATGGAAACTCGTCCGATAATACGAGTGTCGCTAAAATAATTACAGAGATGGAGCAAAACGAGACTATAGTGCAGAGATCAAAACCAGTGCCTACAGAGAAGCCATCCACGTTGGAGAGAAAAAGGCCGGTCGCGGCACCGAGAAGTATAACGAATATTGTGCATAACACAGGTGAAATGTTGTTCTTAATGTTACTTTGATGCGTCAATTCTTTCTACTTACGATATTAATATATGTGTTGAATTGTAGCAGAAGAAGGAGTTGAATTACGTAAAAAGCCGGATAGTAATACGCATGTAATATTGAATGAAAGGAGCAGTAAACCGGCGATACCTGAGCGACCGCCCGGCTTGATTCGTCCGTCAAGTCTCATCAGGCAACAGCCGCGTTCCACTAGTGAGAATCCAGAGGCCGATCCAGGGGTAAGTAGAGGTGATTTAACGCGACTAATTTACTTTGTCTATACATATATGATAATTATTTGTAACAAATGTAGTTACTACGGGTGGACAACAAATAACACTGCCTGGATATTACATTTTGAGATAACGTAAGCTACATGTGAAGTAAAAGCCGCACATCGTCTGATCTGAAGCTTTCTCACACGTGCTTATTCGCTTTCTATTCGCATTCTTTATTGTGTATATCAATACGTAATAATTCACAAGACTAAGCCCTCTTTTCTTAAATCGTCTACAGCCTTTAACGCTGGAACGGGCTCACGTGTATTCCGTGGACAAACAGCAGGTCAGTATAATACAAGTGCGTGGGGGGAACAACGTCATCCCGGGCGAGAGCACTGGCAACACGGCAACTTCGAACTTGCAGAGAAGCCCAAGCGTGGGTAGCAGGCCGTCGTCAATGTCGTTATACGGCGCCGAACGCCCGGAGAAGCCCGAGAGGCCGGACGCGCCGCACGAGCAGGCGAAGGCGCACTCGCGCACTAGATCGGAAGGTAATATCATAGACGTCCAGACGCAAACCAACACGGTAGTGACGGTGCTCAAGTCGCCGCAGCCGAAGCCGGCCTCGCCGAGGATTCATCAGCGGCCGCCGAGGCCGCAACCGCCGCCACCACCGCCGCCTATCGCCCGACCTAAATCGGATCAAGAGAGCACCAATCTCTAGCACGATATGAGGCAAGAGGCAGTCGCGATCCCGAGAAAGGGACTCTCGAGGATTTATCCCGATTGAGAATGCAGTTTTATACGTGACAATATGTCATCGATGAAGTCTGTTAAAAGGATTGTAAAAAGTTAAACGGAAATCTTCGTTCGAATGAAAAAGCATCGTGAAACGTATTTATATAGAGAAACAACCGACATTCATCGGTTGATTGAAAATCGTGGCGATCGTATTCGTAAGTTTGATATAAGATTCGGACACAGAGTTATTCTATTTTTTTTTTCCGTGATCTCTCCCTATTTATACGACTTCTTATTATATCTCGACAGATAATCCTTAGAAGAGCATTCTGACAATTGCCATTATATGAGAAAAAAAAGAAAACGAGAGAAAGACCCAAGTATACATTTGAATATTTTAAGAGGCGTTTTGCATTCGGCAGCTGTTAGCACGCCGCGCGCGCGCGTGTGTATGTGTGTGTGTCGTTTCCAAACCATTTTAGATACATATCTAATTTCGTAATCGATCATAATATTTTTGCAGCCTACTATCGACTTTTATACTTATTGCAAATAAGAAACGAATTCTAAGATTAAGAGAACATTTCGCATTTCCACTGTAAACTTTTAAGCGCACATTCAAGGTTCAGCGCGCTTAATATATGGAAACATTGCAGGATTGACTGCTGATCAACTCGCGAAACGTTAAATCACAGCATTTACGCTCACAATACGAATTTTCAACCGATACGTCCATTGAGAAAAAAAACGAATTAATGTACGTACACATTATGAGATAATCGACATGATGAATATGTTGGAATTGATTCAACGGGTGATATTTATTAGTGAAGAATTGTTAATGTCGACAGTGTTAATGGTTATGAAATGCTGGAAGAGATTGCTGGAACGTATCCGCGCTTCATGTTTAACCGATTTGACTTGCGACCCTGAATCACTGTTAATACCTAAGATTCGAAAGAACTTTTAATATAGTTAAACTTCTTAATTTTTAAATGTTTAAATCACGGTATATTTCCATGCAATAAACTCGTGATCCCGAATTATCAGACTAAGATTATCGCACCGAAAGGTTGCATATACATATGTCGTAAATATCTAAAAGGGATTTGTCAATCGTATAATTGTCATGTCCTTATATAATATAGGATATCAAATTTTTTTCTTAAAATTGTATACATTAAATTTTTGATTCTTGGTTAATAACTTAATTGAGCAGCGTTAATAATTTCTGGAGTTCGTTCTTTTTAGCATCCAAAAATGTAGAATTTATTTTGTAATATCGATAAAAGATCTCGAGTTTGTTGTATCTTGTTTTATTGAGAATGCTAGATTTGTCAAATTTAAGAAATCAATATATGGTTAACATTTATTATATATATTATATATACAGATATACTAATATATATCTTGATATTAAAAAATTGAGGATTCGAGAATAATTCAGAATATGTACATTTGTTGAAAGTTTTTGTTTAATATTTCGTGCAATGAATCAATAAATTTTATTTTACAAAGAAATCAACAGAATAAAATATGTACAGTTATCCGTTAAAAAATAAAAATGCAGTATTATTGATTGTCCATTTACGGATAATGATAGATATAATACGTTAACGATGATTATATTTTATGAAATTGTAAGACATAGACTTTACGAGAGTAAAACGGTGACGAAACAGACCTCCAAATTATATAATTAACAAGAATTGACATTGTTTTTTGTCATTTTGTAGATTTCAATTTTGTTGTTGCTACAAATAACAACAAACCTTGCATTCTCTACCAATTTCTGTGCGCTTACTTTATAATTCGTATCGCTCATAATATCAATTAGCGAATGAATTATGAGTCTAGCTAATGACAAATCACGCATTTACCTAAGGTGTGCTTAGGCTGTGAATGTAATGGACTATTAGAGGAGTTTATTTGTACATAAATAAAGATTTACTCTATTAGAATGGCGAGTGGATTAATACAATGTAAAATAAGGCACTTCATAGATTTCCATGCGAGATTATCGGTATATTTGAATTTATTAATTATATGCAAAACAGAATTAACAATTGTAAACGCAGTGTGCTTGTGTACAGCATATGGTATAGGCATTATAAAAGAGCTGCGATCTGCTCGTTAGCGATTTCTTTGGGTGTCACACCATCGTTATCCGCTATGTTTGATTCAGCTCCGATCGAAAGCAAATACTTGACCGCATCCACGTGATCGCAACTTACCACGTAGTGAAGGGCCGTTTGCCCGTACTGATCCCGTGAATTTATATTCGCGCCGCTCTTAATCAAGTAATCCAGGACGCCGAGATAGCCGCGATCCGCGGCCCAGTGGATGGGATGCATGCCCTCTTCGTCTGGCTTGTTCACGAGCGCAGGCTCGCCGCTTAAGAACTCTCGTACTTTCGCCTCATTGCCCTCTTTAACCCAATCTAAGAACGTCTTGTCTTCGTCATTCAGTTCCACGCTCCCATACGACAGTTTGCTAAAGACAATCCACTTTGGAGTTTCGTCCTTCGCTTGCTCCTCGTCCCACGTTGGATTTATCCTCTCGATCCCATGGATGTAGTTGGCCATCGCGGTCTCGCGGCTCATATCCCCGAGATTCTTCCATGCCTCCCACTTTTGCTTGGCCTGCACCTGATACCAATTGGGCCTCGGGATGTCGCACGGGCCCACGGTCGCCTGTTTGTACAGACCGTAAAATGCAAGCAGCTGACCAGAATCTAATTCCGACACCAAGGTTTGCAGATATTTGGCAGCTCTGTTGAAGGTCTCCTCTAGCTCGGTTACATCGCTATCTAAATCGTTCTCAGCCATCGCGCGTTCAGGTCTGTGTTTTCAGTTAAACGTATTTTTATCGGTTTTATTTCTTCCTTGAAATAACTAAATCGTTCCCCTCCAGAGAATGCTGACGTTCGAGTACGCTGTTCACAACCTCCCTCTTCAAGAACATTACTTTCCCGATACCTTGGTGGAGACCAGTTTTCTTATCGAATGCTACAAAGGAATTTACCACACAACCGAACTGAGAGAAGTAATGGGCGAGCTCGTGACGACCCACTGTCCAGGGAATATTGCCGACATTAATTACGTATCTCGTAAGACCATTCGAAATCATGGTAGGAAAGTCTAGGATCGATTCGCTTATACCGCTCGTTGTATATCCAACAAATGTATCGTGTGATCTTGCATCAAATCGTGCAAGTTAATGTCGGAATTCGCACCGAGATTGTCCAGTGCTATGTGTATGCACGATAGTCCCCACTTGTTCAGTAGATGCTCTATAGACCAATCGGCGCTACGCTCCTGGTACGTGCAGAGGAATCTCGCGCAGGGATTCTTCTCCAGCAGAAACGCTACAATGACCACGATGTCCTCGAACACGGTGGGCTCGTAGAAGCAGTCCGAGCCGATGATCAGGTCCAACTGTCCAAGGGAGAACAAGCTGGATAGAAAGAAGCCCCAGGTAATGCCGACAATCTGGACTTGGTCCACGACTCCGTTCAACTCACAACACCTCTTGATGTGTTGCAGGGTCCTCGGCTGACTCGCTGAGTCGCTCAATGTCACGATAGCGCCGCACTTGCTGGCGAGAATGCCAGGTAGCGAAGTACCGGCTCCGAGCTCCAGAACTCGCTTGCCAACCAAGTCCTCCCTGTGTTCCCAGAGATACCAGGCGAGTACGGGCGCGCAGGGCCAGGTATAAAAACTGTAATTAGCCTGCAGCAGCTGCAAACAGTAATTATTAATTAATAACCAGTCAATCAGAATATTTACTGAAAACGTTGAATTTTATTCTTGGAATCAATGTGGATTTTGATTAAAAACTGTATTTTAAGATCCACAAATAATCGGTGTGCTATTTACTTAATTGCAAATAAGTCAAAAATTAACATAAAAAACCTCCACCGTTGATTTCCCATGAGAATACAGCACGGAAAGGCCTGGGGAAGTGGTGGAGAAAGAAAAGAAAAATATTACATTATCAAGATAACTCAGACCGCCCTTTCTTTTTATTATATTGTACACTTTTATTTTTGAAATTAGGATTGTTGAAAAGTCCCAGGTAGCAAGCTGACTTATTCGTCCTCATTTTGACGTCAAAAATCATCATTTTAACATCAAAATGATGATAAATAACGTCCTTGCTTACCTGGAATTCGACACAAGCCCAGATTATATAACAATGATTACCAACGAGAATTCGATCTCTTAATAACACAAGAATAATAATAATAATCCCTACAAGTATATGTATAATGATAAATTATATTATAATACAATAGCGAACTCGCACACAGTAACGTATAATAATCGGCTAACGGATCGCCATGTGCAGCAATGTTCTGGCCATTACCGACTCGCGACAATGTAAAATTCCATAGACTGATATGATCTGATGTGAGAAAAACCCAATAATCGTACGGAACGAAAATGCGAGAAGAAAAATTTCGAGCTGATTTAACTGGAGGCCGACGAAATTGATTTTTCGTGGATGAGAAAGACTTAACCAAAAGATACGTAATTCCGGTAGCTCCGCGCGTGCCGGAAATACGGCGGGCGCGTGGAGTAGCCGTCGTCGGCGCTCACCTCGGGAATGAGAATCTCCAGGCTCTCCTCGCGCTCGTCGCCTTGCCCGCAGCCCTGCGTCTTCCGCGATCTGAAGACGAACCTTTTCACTTGCTCGGGCACCGCATGATCCCCATCGGACATTAGGGCGCGCGTGGGTGGTGGACTCGTGTCGTGCGAAATACTCTCCTCTAGACCGGGCATCACTGACGCGCCCCTACGCACGCACTAATCGTCCCTCATCGTGCCCGTATTAATTTACGCGCCGTTCGAGTCGCCGGTAACGATGAAACGTCGCCGAGCGCGACGCATCGCGTCGCAAGGTCCGGGAATACGGACGCAGTTTTGTCGAGCGTAGTCAATGGCGGAACCGTTGAGGCTTCCCGCTCGATATGGCCGCACTTCCTGCTCTTTGTCCTCTTTCTCTCTAGCTTCCTCTCGTGTTATCGAGAAATTACAAATGCGAACTTGAAGAAAATAACACGATTCTTTATTACGTCCATTACAATCGTTAAAACGCATCCGAATCCTTCTCAAGTATAATTAAAATGATATTTCTTACCGCTATGCTTCGGTACGCATATCATTATAATTTATCCTCAACCTTTCGGTGCGCGTATTATCGCGATTTCCACGCCCCGGTACATATATTACTTATAATTTATTTTCCACCTTTCAGTACATTTATCATTTTAGTTTTCCACGCTTTGATACATATATGGTTTCAATTCCACGCTTCAGTACATATATAATTTTTTTTTGTTTATAATAACTACATTTTTGTATGTGTGCGTTTATAGTAGTATATGAATCTTCCTAAAATCAAACACACCGAATACATCAAATTTATGCACCGGGTACTTTATAGCCGCGACTATAAAGCAAAATTTGGAGAATTTTATTTGTAGCCTTCGTATAGTAACCCATTCGCGACATTCTTAGCTTTCTCCTCGTTCAGTAATTCCTTAATGATGGTTAGGCTAAAATCAATAGCCGTCGCTGGCCCTCGGCTCGTTATGAGATTGCCTGGAAAAAATATCAATCTGAGTGAAACTTGGAAATAAAAATTTTAAAGATTGCTAATAAAGGCAGAGACAATATCACTCGATAAGTATATAAACAAATTGTTGTACCATCAACCACCACTTTGTCTTCGCAATATTCATAATCGTCGCACAGCTCGTTTTTCATAGATGGGTAAGAGGTGATACGTTTTCCCTTGCCGATGTTGTGCGTTTTCAAGGCTGTAGGCGCCGCACAGATGGCCGCTATTAATTTGTTTTCACTGTCCTGCTTTTGTAATAACTTTCCGACTTCCACCGACTGGCAAAATGAACCATGTATAACTTCCATACGTCATAGCAAAATCAGACACCACCAGACAAACTTACAGAAGTGAATGCCTTGGATCCGTTAAGGCCGCCAGGTAATATAACAATGTCGTAACTCTTATCCTGAGTAGCGTCAGTAAACACAGCGTCTGTGCAGATTTTGACGTTGCGACTGCATTTCACGCAGGTACCATCCCATACGCCAGCTATGGTGACTGCAATCTGTCCAATCATATATTTTAATACAGTTTAGTCCGTTAAATAAATTAACAAAAAAATATTGTTTAGTCTCAGATAGCAGTTATAAATTGATATAATTCGATAGAACTTGATATAATTTAATATCTGCCATACACAATCAGAAACTATGTGCTCTTATCATTGCAATATTTTAAAAATAATTAAAATAACATTTATTAAGTGACAAAATGTTCATATTTTTATTTTAAAAACTGATTAAAAATTATATACATTTACTTATATTGTACAACGTTATATTCTACAATATTCACTGTCAATTCCAAATCTATAGTGCACTCAACGCTATAGACTTTTATCGCTGACAGTAAATATCGGAACGCAGCCTACACAATACAAATCTTGTATTTTAATTCCTGCCAAGAGAATACCACGAGAGTGGGGATTATTGATCGCTTTGGAGCGTCATTCAAAAATAAGATCCCGACTGTCCGGGTGGCCGAGACGCGGTCTTTCGGAGCGTTACGGACGGTGAGAAAAACAAAAAAGAGAAGAGAGAAACAAGGTTCATATATATGTACATATACATATGGCGTACAGTTTATTTTCTGCCGGGAGTGTCACGAGACTGGGGATTATCGATCGCACTAGGTGACGTACCCCGGCACGCCGCAAGACGTCGACAATTGTCACGGCCTCCATTTCCTCCGAGCCGTCGACGAGCAAGACGATCGCCGTCTTCTCCCTCTCCTTCTCGTTCTCTGCCATGTTCGCGCGGCGGAGGCCTCTACCTTATTCGATCCGGGGCGGAATCGAAGAGGAAATTGCGCTCTCTCGGGATCAGCCACAGCGTCGCAACGTCCGGCCGCGTCCAGCAACGTCACGCACACGTACGCGGCACAGTGATCGCAGATGGGACGGAATTTTCACGCATGCGCGGCAAAAATGGTGGGTATCCCAGTGATGTAGCAGTAATGGGCGCATAGAACTTCGCGCGGGAAAGCAGGGATACAAAATTAGATTTAGGTAAGTATAATATTTATTTATATTAATGCATCATATTAATGATAGACTCTATTAATAAAGGAGCTGTTAGGAAACATAGAGTTAGAACTTTTCAAGCTTCATGGCTAGATGAAAGTAGTTTTAAAGGATGATCGGCTTCTCATCATTCAGAAAATAGAGCGCTTTGCATGGCATAAAAGTATTAATTGTCGTAAATCTGATTTAATTAAACATTCACACACGGTCAAACATATTGAGAAAGTAAACTTATCAAATTATAAAGCCATCGATAATAATAATAATAATACATTATTACATAAAGACATAGTG